>APFE031404250.1:0-145838 GCA_000404065.3 Pinus taeda | reverse complement strand
CCAAGGATGAGTAAGAGATCATCAATCTCCAAGTGGAATCAAGAACTATCAGAGAGAGGACACTAATCAAAACCCCAGAAGATGACTCACCCCCCTGCAAACATCTATATATGTATCCCTCGTCATAGAGATCCAGAGGCTGGAATCTTGTATCTTGTAAGGAAGTGTTGTTGGTTTTCTAGTGCAATACCATAGTGTTGGGTGATCTAAGCTTTTCATGAGGTGAATAAGGGCTTTTATGCTGGAAGGATGACGTTGGGTCAGAACAATTGGTTGTAATCCTCTTTGCTATTCTTGATATTAATAAATATATTCAAGTTTTCCTCCACATTCTTGTATGTTAGATAATATATGCATTTGTGTGGTCAATATACATCTGGTCCTATATTGTTTATGATTGTAGATCTCTGTTCTTCGATAGTATTATGCTGCTTTGATTCCACAGGTGCTCTTTGAAGTCGGGTAAGCGAAGAAGGAGCAACGAAGATCTGTCAGAAGGGAGGGGAACCAAGCGCAAGACTAAGGTTGGTGACCTTTGTTCTCCTCTTATCTACTTCTCATAAAGGAAAGCAAAAGTAGTTTTGGTTTGCTTGTTTATAAGATAGCTACCCATATTAGTGGGACTAACAGCTCCAAGTGGACACTAGATTTCCTAATAACAAAATGGCGACTCTACTGGGGAGCGAATAGCTTGTTTTCTTATCTACATTTGTTTGTTTTATAAACTTACAGACGGAGCCTGAAGTCAAGCCAGCTAGCCTTCAAACTGCATTTGCTATGCAAGAACAAAGTAGATCAATGCTGCTTCAGTCTATCTTCGGGTTTTTTTTGATAAACTGAACAATCGATTTGCAAACATTCTAATTGCCCTGGTGGTGGCTCTAGTAACCCCATTAGATCAAGCCCTATGATTTATATTTACTGAACATCACTTGCTTGGCCTAAATACCTAAACTAAGCTACAAATTGTGACCAAGAACCAAGTTGAAGTCTCATCCCTAGACCATCGCACCTTCTCTCCTTGGGAATCTAGATGCATCGCACCTCCCGTGTGCAGTAGGTGCGTTCCATCGCACTTTCCCTATGTTACAGGTGCGCTGATCAGACAAGATCTCTTTTGCTTCCAAATTTTGGTTTTTTGTTCACTCTCTTCATCTTTATTCAGGAGTTTTGCTATCTGTGATCAGTATACCTCTATGGAAACCCCCTTCCTTTCCATCATTCTGCCTCCATTGTGCAAAGAACTATTAATGTTTTTGTGTATTGTGAGCCATTTTCAGTTCTCTTTTACAAATAAGTAGCATAATCGAACTTCATTTCTTGATTTGGAAGTGTCGCAAGTGTCGTTTTCAGTCGTAGAAAAGAATCCTATTATTCTTGATGGTCGATTGTACTGTTACTCTTGTATTTGATTTGAATTAGTAGTTTTTCAAGTGTCGAAAACAATTTTCAATTTGAAATCACAAAGTGTTGTCATTACCTTCCTTTCGTTTTGAAGAGAAATTTGTTAGTATTGTCGCTTTGAAAAGATAATTCATATTTGTACTCAACATTCTTTTTGTCATTCACACATTAAGAAATCAAAAAACAAATACATGCATGTGCATTTGCATTCAGACTGCTTGTTGGTTTGATTTAGGACAGTGCATCTAGTGTGTGCTCTGTGCTCTATGTTGAAAGAATCTCATTTCTCTTTCCTTAGTAGCTAGGATTTTCATTGCAAAAAGAAGATTAAAATGATTGTTTATCATCTTAGATTGCATTTTAGGAATTATATCTCTATAGCATGCAGTGAACCTGAAAGGAAAATTTCTTAAGCAGGATCAACTATAAAATAAATTCAATGAACATAAAAACGCTTTGGGATGTAACACACAACATTTAGAAGTCTAGGCTAGGGATGTATTCTGGCGTCGTAAAGCCCGGTAACTATCGCTATCATTGCTGGTTGGGTGATTCCTCCTCTTTGAGATGACAAGTGCTTGTACGGACTTGTGCTCCCACGTACCGTCGAGTATATATTGGGAGACCACAATAGGCTATATCCTTTATCCTTAGGAAGCCGTGTCTACTGCCCTATCGATTGCAATGCACTGAACACAGCATTCGGGAAGATTGACTGTCGTACCATGAAAAGTATTCTGTAGTTTTGCGATTGGTTTGGTAATCCCTCTGTCTAGACTTCCAGAGTAGTCTCTTTCATTCCTTTTCATACTCCTTAAAGGAAAAGGTCCATCTGAGCACTTGTCACTTCAGGCTCATTAAAAATCGAAGGCAACTAGAGTCATCTTTTGTTTTTTCTCGACTCTTAAAAATTGAAAAAATAAGTTGTCTCAAAGCGTCTAAAATTCATTTAATTCGGAATAACATTTTCCCCATTATTTTGAGTTGATCGAGTAATCTGCAATCGTGGAAGAAAGTCAATCGAAACCCCATCGTTCGAGGAGATTAACGAGTAAACCGTCGTTGACTCTGGAAACGTAACCACTCTGGATGAAGCGAACTCGTTTAACCGGGTCTAAGTCACCTGGTTTGATTGGAACTTCTGTTCCAACATCCTCAGGGGCTCCGGTTACTCCAAACATTTCTAGTATTCCTGCCTCTACAGAAGAAGTTCTGCAGCCAGAAGTGGACATTAGAACTGATCCTAGTGTAGTGATAAACACTTGTATTCTTGCACTAGCTTCATCTACAGCTGATTCGGAAGGTGTTGCCCCCCAAACATTTGTCGTTGCAGAACCTATACCTTCTTCGGCACCAGAAATATTTTACGGACCTAATGGTCTACCTCTTCTACCTAGATTGATTGCCATAGAAGATATTGTGGAGGATCCTCCATATAACGCTCCATCGCAATTTGGAGATGAGATCACCCTATATCCTTCTTCATCAGAAGTTAGTCTCTCGCCATTGAAAGTTCTTGAAGAATCGTTGAGGAATCTTTTGGATAGACTAAATATGTCTGAACAACCATCAACATCTAGGATTGTGTCATCCAACATAGCAGCAGCAGAACTTCCTGTTGCTACTCCGACAATGTTCGTCGGCATACCATCTATCCTAACTAGCTCTCAATCATTGGATGGAGTCCATCCAGGGGTTGTTTTGACATTATGGACTTTTCTTGTTTGTTCGTCCGGAATAATATCTGGAATCTATTATGTTGTGTCTGAACAAATTGATCCTTCGCAGTGTCAATTTGGGTAATCTGGTCCCCAAAGGCAAATCATTCCTTTGAGCACTAGGTTACCGCCGTATGGAGGGTAGTATACCCTTTCATTGTCTCCTCTGGGAGAACAACCATACGAGAGTTCATAATAGAATTCAGGGTATGCTGGAATTACATCTAGTGGTTGGGTGCCAATACTGCCTCAACAACCAAGAATTGTATACTCATTGCAACAAAGTTTACCTGTGTGAAATATCCCCACTATGTTGGCTATCATGACAGTGTCGCAAGAACAAGCATTTCCTGTTGTATGCCAACCTCAGGTCGTAATACAACAACCTCTTATCCCTGCGACGCAACCACAATCACCGACTAGTGGAATGACCCATGTTCAAATAGGGACCATTCCCCCTCATCTTGGTCAAACAGTCAGTCCTGGACAACAGCTCATGACTTCACAACCATGGATGGTACAATACCAACAACTGCAATTCCAACAAGCTTACCAAGGATCTGAGCAACGAGTCTTTGCAAGTAATGGGCAGCCGTACATTCAAAACGGTCAACATCAATCGTATCATAATGGTCATGCCCATCAACCTTACCAAAGTTACTAGCATCAAATGCATTATGCTTGTATGCAAAGGCCAACTGCTCAGGCAATTCCATCTTATCCTGGGTATGCTTCGCTGAGCCTGAATCAACAGTTGCCTTTCGTGGCAACTTTAGAGTTACCAGATCTAAATCGACTAACGAATGATCCAATTGCTTATGCCCCTTGGTGGCCGGCGATTCCACATAAACTTCCGTCAGATATTCCTAAATTTAATGGAAATCCGGGTGAAGACCCATCGAATCATGTGATGACCTTTCATCTGTGGTGTTCATCAAACACTCTTAATGATGATTCGATCAGGCTTCACCTTTTTCAGCGAACATTAACTGGTTTGGTAGCAAAATGGTATATCGAATTGCCTAGAGCTTCATTTGATAACTTCAATACCCTAGCCACAACATTTTTAACCCATTTTCTGTTACCCATAAGGTACGAAATGGGAACAAAGCTTCTTACAAATTTCAAACAAACAAAGGCCACTCACATATCTGATCATATTCATGAGTGGTGACGTCATCGTAGAATGGTAAAAACATATGTTCCTGATCAGCTATTGGCTGAATGGTTTTTTAAGTCATTATTACCTTCTATTACAAAAGATGTGGCAAAGGGAGGAGTTGTCGCTGAAGAGAAAGTTATTGCTCGTGCACAATATCTAGACTTGATCTATACTCAGTTTGGTACGCTCTACAATAAAATCCTTGATGCTCCTAGACCGGAATTTTTTGTTCCTCCCCCTCCTAAATCAAGCAAAGACTCTCATACCAGTCATGGCGTGATAGGTACGACTAGCATGAAAACCATAAAGGCTATGTCAAGGAAGGCCCATACGGCTTCAAGTCAAAACGCAAATGAAGAACTTCTCGCCTCGGAAGTAAATGCCGTGTCGACTGACAAAGGCAAAGAACCCAAGAAACCAGGAGGCAAGAAGAAAAAGAAAGGGAAGAAGAAGAAACAGGAGTAGTCGTCTCCTAAAAAATCTTCTGCAAACCCTTCTGGAGATAGGAAACCAAGTCATCCATGCTTTATATGTGATGAAGATCATTGGACGAAATATTGTCCATATAAAGCTGAGCTTAGAAAGTTCTTCAAGAGTTCAAAAACCTCGGCAATATTGATTGATCCTTTTCCAAACCCAGGAACAAATTTGGTTGCTAGCGACAATGCTTCCCCATCCCAAGTGCTAATGTTGTCTATTTTGAAGCAACTAAATGATGCTTTGATATCGACAAGGAATAAAGATTACAGGAATCCACAGATGTCGAACAACAAGGATAATGATCAACCTAGTAGTTCGACAACAGCTTCAACCGAAGTTGTGCCACCCATCACTCCTGAACTAACAATAAAACTGCCAAAGGGAGTAGTACACAAATCGACGTTTAATCCTTGTGCCAGAGCAGCACAACATTATAATATAGTGGAGGATCTGGCCCAATCGTCGTCCGCTGTGTCAACACTTGAGGTACTGCAAAAATGCCCCTCCCAAAAGCAGGCTTTATTATCAGCGATAGGTGGGATTGACCTAACGAATTCCAATCATGTGGCCTTTAATCACAAAGGATATGACTCTCGATTACCAACTCAACTAGCTTTCCTTATTCAAGTGAAAGCCCTCAACAAAATTGTTCATCGAACAATTATTTATGAGGGGAAATCTACATGTATTATGTCGATGAGTTGCTAGAAAACTTTAGGATCTCCACCCTTGTCGAGATCGTCGACGACATTAAAGGCATTTGATGCATGAGCATATGCCCCATATGGGATATTGAGTAACTTGCAAGTCGAACTTGGGGGCAAAACAATAGAAATTGATGTTGAAGTTATCGATGGAAACCTCGATTACAACATCCTACTGGGAAGGCCCTGGATATATGCTATGGCTGCCATTATGTTGACGTACTTCAGGAAGGTTGCATTTCCCTTCCAAGGAGGAATTATGGTCATCGCCCAACAAACTTTTCTCCCCAACAGTTCACAAGTTACGGGAAGCATTCCAATGATCCATGGAAGCCCTCATCCGCTTCAAAATATCGGAGTAGGCCTACTAGAAAACCCTACATTAATGGGGAATTTTTCCCTACCGCCTCCACTCAATTTGGGAGAAGTGGCAACGGTAGGAACCTGCAATATGATATCTTCTATTCGAAAGATATCCAAAAAAGATATTAACTTGGATCATCTCCAGGTATATCCTCCAAGCCCAATAGAAATATTGTAGAAATCAATGTTTTCGACATGGGAGGCAAACCCAAATCAATGCTCATCAAGAATCTGGATAGATAGGTCTAAAGAATATGGCATCCCTTCAGATCCTTGGTCGCAAGTACATTCTACAGACAAAGGAATTGTTCAGTCAATGATGATTGATGGGGCACCATGGGAAGATTACCACCATTGTTCCCATCTTACGAATTGTAAGGAAGATAGTTCCAGTGACCTTGATCATCCTACAGTTTTTGAATTTCTGTCAAATAGTGTAAATACGGTGGATTCCGAACGAAACCTGTCCAAAATTGAAGAGACTATCACCTTAAATATCTCGACCAAAACAGATGTTGTAGAGAATATTCATGTCAGCAAATCTTGTTCTCCTTCAGAACTGGAAATATATTACGCTCTTTTTCGCGAGTTTAGAGATTTCTTTGCTTGGTCATATGATGAAATGCTAGGCATTGACTCAAGCATAGTTGAAAACAAAATTAAGATGTATCCAGATGTCAAACCGCTACGACAACGGCTCCAGCAGGTGCACCCCAAGAAAGCCACTGCCATCAACGCGGAAGTTGAAAAAATCCTCCATGCTAGTTTTATTTACCCAGTTCCTCTAATCGATTGGGTATCGAATATTGTTCCTGTAATGAAAAACAAGGAACAATTAGAGTGTGCATCGATTATAGGGATGTAAATCAAGCTTGTCCGAAAGACAACTGCCCTACACCCTTCATTGACCAGATAATTTATGAATGCGCTGAATGTGAAATCTTTTCGTTTATGGATGGATTTTCTGGGTATAATCAAATAAATATCCCACAGGACCAGTCAAAGACTGCATTTATTTGTTTGTGGGGCACATTCACATATTGCAAGCTACCCTTTTATTTAAAGAATGTAGGGGCAACATTTAAGAGGGCAATGAATTATGCCTTCCACGACATCAAGAACATCGTTCAACCATATCTTGACGATCTTTCGGCTCATTCGCGAAAGCAAACCGATCATCGACAGCATTTGAGAGCAATTTTTCTACGTTGTCGACACTACAAGATACGACTCAATCTGCACAAATGTGTGTCTTGTGTCAGTTCTGGTCGTTTACTTGGCTTTGTGGTCTCAAAACACAGGATTCGTCTCGACCCATGTAAGGTTCAGGCAATCATGCATTTGCCTCCACCTTCAAATTTGCTTCAGATTCAGAAACTCCACGGGAAAACAAACTTTCTGAGGAGGTTCATTCCAAATTACGCGGAACTCACTAAAGGTTATACTCGTCTGTTGAAAAAAGAAGTACCCTTTATCTGGGATTAGGTCGCGCAAGCTTCCTTTGATGCTTTAAAGGAATCCCTAATAAAAGCATCATTAATATATGCTCATGATTATCAAAAAGACTTTAACCTATATCTAGCTACAGTGGGTATGACCATAGCAATGGTTTTAGTTCAAGAAGACGATGGAATTGAACATCCAATATATTATTTCAGCTGCAACTTAAATGATACAGAAATGAAGTACTCCTACATTGAAAAGTTAGCTCTCGCAGTTGTTCAAGCGATACAGAGATTTCGACACTATGTCCTCTTCAGAAAAACTACAATTTTATCATATTGCAACCCCATGACTTATATATTGTTGTGACAGTTGCTGGGGGAAAATATTCAAATAGGATAGCGATTTTACAAGAGTTTGATATGGAATTCAAAAAATCCAAATCGAAGAAAGCCCTAGTTTTCGCGGAGTTACTATGTGATCTCCCATCATCATCCAACGATGCAACATCATAAGAAGCAATCGTGGAAGGATCTTTGTTTCTGATATTTTCAAGCGATCCATGGTATGGAGATATAATAATCTATCTCCAAACCCAAACATACAAGTATAATACCTCACACTCGAAACACCGATGGATTTGATACCAAGCAAAAGACTACGTGATTGTCGGTGATACGCTTTACCGTTGTGGTATGAATACAGTTCTGCGGAGGTGCCTCACCCATGAGGAGGCCAAAAAAGTCCTGAATGATTGTCATTCAGGTGCATGTGGGGGGTATCAATATGGTTATGCTAAAACTCAAAAGATTTTATGAGCAGGATACTTCTGGCCAACAATGTTCAAAAATTGCATAACCGTAGTCAGAAGTTTCCATGCCTGTCAAATCTTCGATCGCAAAACCAGAATACCACCCGCATCTCTGCAGCCAGTAGTAGCTGTTTGGCCATTCGCCAAATGGGGCATAGATTTCATGACATGTAACCCCACCTCGGCTGGGGGGCATGGGTATATCATAGTCGCAGTAGACTATTTTACTAAATGGGCCAAGGTGATGCCTACATTAAACAACAGCGGCGAAACGACTGCCCTCTTTGTTTTCCAATCATGTAGTCTCCAGATTCGGCGTGCCACAGGCCATAGTTACAGATCATGGATCACATTTTCGCAGTCACATGATGGTTGAGTTGGCTGCCAAATTAGGATTGTCCCACGATAGCTCTACTCCATATTATCTGCAAGCTAACATACAAGTTGAGGCAATCAACAAGGTCCTGAAGCACATGCTGCAAAGGATGATTGGAGTCCATAAATGGAGTTGGCACTTGATCCTGTACTCGGCCTTGTGGGCATATCGGACATTGGTGAGGAATGTGACTGGGTTTACACCTTTTCAACTGGTGTATGGCCTAGAAGTGATCTTGCTAGTTCAGTGTGAAATCTCGTCCCTCAAGCTTCTGGTCGACCTTCTCCCCGAAACTTCAGAAGAAGAGGTTCATTTCTTGGAATTAATCCAATTAGATGAAACCTGTCGTAATTCCGCTTCGGCTAACGAAGCCCATAAGAAACGAGTCAAAGCGCAGTTCGACAAAAATGTCAAACCTCGTGTCTTCCCACAAGGTGACTGGGTCTTCCTTTATGACCAGGAGTCCAACAAGTTGGGAGCAGGTAAGTTCAAGTCTTTATGGATGGGTCCCTCTATTGTTAAACATGTATTAGCAAAAGGAGCCTACGAGTTGGTGGATTATGATGGGATTCCACTAGCGCAACCCCGCAATGGGTTATACCTCAACTGTTACTATGCTTGACTCAGCGTAGTAACCCCTATGCTTTTGTTACATTTTTGTTTTTGCTAAGGGTAATTGATTTGGTTAGGTAATCCACTATTCGCATTTGTTGCAGATGTTGAACCTATTGGAACCATTTGTTGGATATGCCAACAGAGCGAGTCATAGTTCGCGGGACCTATCTTCTGCGGCCTGGGCCATCTTAGATCCCAGCAGTGAGTTAGTGAGTTTCAGAGGGGTATGTATTGGTCGGTCAACGAACAATATCGTTGAATACAACGCATTGATAGAACTCCTCTCTGCTGCCATCACACATGGCATACGCCGACTTGTAGTCAGGCTAGACTCACAAATCGTCATTCTACAACTCACTGATATCTACTCTGTACGGAATCCAGCTATATATTGCATGTTCCTAAGGGTGAGAATTTTGGAAAGACAGTTCGATTCTATTCAATATCAACATATTTCCAGAAACTTAAACACATTAACAGACTCATTGGCAAGTTATGTGTTAGATAGACATTTGCGAATCTGAGAATAGCTTACATCATTGGCTGGTAATCAGGCAATGTCTTTCCGTGTTTGACTCCAGAACATCTTTCACATCCTAAAGGAACAAGTTCAACTGATTACATCATCTCCCAGAAGTTCTCCATGGAAAACTACTCAGAACTGGTCAAAGTTGGGCCATACAGACTGCCCAGTGCAGAGGGTGTGATGCATCTCACCTACTCAGTGTAAAAAGTGTGATGCATACTGGAAAGCCCTTTTGTAGGGTGCGATGGGCGAGAGTAGACAAATGGCAGAGACAGTTTGCAAGGTGGGTGATCGTGGAATCTTCCAAAAACTTCTCTTTTGACACTTGCCTCTCTGAATTTTCCTAGGGATGAGTAAGAGATCATCAATCTCCAAGTGGAATCAAGAAATATCAGAGAGAGGACACTAATCAAAACCCCAGAAGTTGACTCACCCCCCTGCAAACATCTATATATGGATCCCTCATCACAGAGATCCAGAGGATGGAATCTTGTATCTTGTAAGGAAGTGATGTTGGTTTCCTAGTGCAATACCATAGTGTTGGGTGGTCTAAGCTTTTCATGAGGTGAAGAAGGGCTTTTATGCTGGGAGGATGACGCTGGGTCAGAACAATTGGTTGTAATCCTCTTTGTTATTCTTGATATTAATAAATCTATTCAAGTTTTCCTCCACATTCTTATATGTTAGATAATATATGCATTTGTGTGGTCAATATACATCTGGTCCTATATTGTTTATGATTGTAGATCTCTGTTCTTCGATAGAATTATGCTGCTTTGATTCCATAGGTGCTCTTTGAAGCCAGGTAAGCAAAGAAGGAGTGGCGAAGATCTGTTAGAAGGGAGAGGAACCAAGCAAGGAACCAAGTGCAAGACTGAGGTTGGTGACCTTTGTTCCCCTCTTATTTACTTCTCATAAAGGAAAGTGAAAGTAGTTTTGGTTTGTTTGTTTCTAAGATAGCTACCCCTCTTAGTGGGACTAGAAGCTCCGAGTGGACACTAGATTTCCTGATAACACATTGTTCTACAATGACCTAGCTTCAAGACGTATAGTGTCACACCTCAAATTATATGTGCAATTTGAGACATTCTTTCCAATAGTAAAATGATGAAGATGTGCATTCTTCTAAACTCTTTATTTAATCTATATGGAGTAGTTATTATTTCAGCCTAGGAGGTGGTGCTACAAATCTGATTGGTCATTCTTGTTGAGAAATAATTCAAAGGTTCATATATATATATATATATATATATATATATATATATATATATATATATATATATAATATATGTATATCTAACTTCCATCATTAAATACCAATGTGAGAAGCTTATAGAAACTAAATAAGGATGGTTGATGAGGTGCAGAGCATGTCGTTTTCACGTAGAGTTAGTATGGGAAGAGGATATGTTGGTGTCAATGATTCAATATTGTGGCTTGTTGCCAATTATATGAATGTCCATGCTATTACAGCTAGCCATCCCAACATTGATTATCACTATTTTGTTACAAGTATAGATGTTATTGTTGTGAAATGATCATAAAATAGCTCTTCAATGCCTTCTAATAATGAGAAATAGCGGATTCATAATGAAATGCCACTTGAATTCTAAGTTTAGTAGCAAGTGTTGTTTAAGCATTGTCAATTTTTCAAAGGCAATTTTGAACCTAATTGGTGCTATAGATGCAACTGGTCAAGAAGAAGGTATGAAGTGTGGGAATGTGGTTGAAAATGTGGAAATGTATAAGAAAATTCATGTTGTTTATTTCTTAATAGACACCCTAAAACATAAAAATTTGCAAGGCATAGAGGTTAATTCTGAGTTGCTTATGAGTGAATATGAAAAGGGAATTTTTAGTTCAAAACTACTAATAATCATGAATTGAATCCAAAACTAATGATTTTAAAAACTTTTTTTGAGTGAAAAACTTAAATAAAGGTTTGCAACTCAAGGGATTTGATTCTCACTTGGTAGATCCAAAGTTAATATGGATCTATGCTTGTTTTATCAGTTTATGCATGTGAATGTCTCCTTCAACAAAATTTGACACTAAGAATATTAAGATGTCAATTATTTTAATCAAAAACTTCACAATCTTATGTTTGGTTATGAGTCATCAAGAGCTTCAATTATGCCCAAAGTTGAAGACTCTAGTGTAGGTGAAGGAGGCTCTTCTTGTGACATAAAATAATGAAAAACGGGGTCCTTAAATTAATAATAATAACATAAATCTATAATATGTGAACCAAGGAAGATGTAGAGGATGTGACTAAGGTGTATTATGTCGCTAATGGAATTGCTTCCAATGCCACCCATTCTTCTATAGGTTTATTATATGAAGATGTTTAGAAAATTAATAATTGTCAACCCCATATTTGTACCCCCAAGTGACCACAAACTAAGGACCCTGGTACTTGACGGAGAGGTATCCAAGATGGGGAAGATGGTGCAAATTTTAGGAAAACTTAAATAAGGACAAAATGCCTCATTATGATGTGATGGGCTATGATGTATGGGGTTCACTGAATATACCTAGGAAGGGCATTGAATCATCTAACTGTTGGGCCTCAAACCTGCACTCATTTACCCATCCTCCAAACAGCCTTTTCCTACTCATTTCCTTCTTTTGTCATCATTTCCTTCATCAACTTGTTCAATTCATTGCATTATAGGACTTTTTAACATGATTTGCTAATTGTGCTAATGGTTGATTGTTGGTTTAGATTTTTGGTTCAAGTGCTGCAATTCCGCAGCTGTTACAGGTTTCCGCAGCCAATCTCTGATTCCGCAGCCGATCCCAGATTCCATAGCCATTTTCTTGTTTGATATGATCCAGGTGTCTTCCAAAGAAAAGAGCCACATGGGCAAGTTTGTATGACTGTGTACATGGTACGTGTGCTATCAGCTCAGCCAAACTGGCCGTCGACACCCTTGGTCAACGCGGAGGTAGCTCTGGTCAAACGGCAAGGTTGAAAACAGTGGCACGGCTCTGCGTGTTTGGTTGGAGCACGTAAGTCACAACTGGCTTCTCCTTTACCCACGAAGATTGCAGGGGACAAGGATCCAACACCAGATTTATTAAACCATGATGACCGTTCCCTAGATCCGTGCTCGGTGCTGCTGAACGTGTCTTTTTCCTAGCTGTTAGTTAGCTTAGTTTACGCACAGGACAGTTGATGTTCTTGCTATAAATAAAGCGTTTCCACACGCTGAATAGTTAGTCTGGTTTTAGTTAATATTTTGCTGCTATAAACTCTGTTTTGAAGACCTTTTTATAAAGCGTTTTACGCTTCCCACTGTGTTTATTATGAGTTGATTTAATTAAAAGAAGACAGTTATGTTTCTATCCGCGTAGCTGATCTTTTACTTGGTTGAAGTGGATGGAGGGCCCCTGTCTGCTACAACCATTGTACAGTAGCCTTTGAATTTACTTTCCTGCATTTCTTTTTCTTTATTTGACAATGTATATTAATGTACAGTTTTGAATTATGCTGCCTTACATTTCTGTACTCTTCATGACTGATCAGTGTGTTTTTACAGCTTTGATTAGGAGCCCGGGATAGTGTGCTTTTACTTCTTTGCAACACTAGTGGCATCTAAAGTTATCTTATATCAATTGCTGACTTTTTGCTTTGATTTTCTTTAGTTCCTTGCTTAGTTAGTTTCTTTATTTGGTTTACTTTATCAAGTTTTGTCAAGTTGCTAATCTTTTAATGGTTATGTTTATCATAACTCACTAACTTTTATGGGACCAAAACATTATCTAACTGCAGCTTGATTTATTTAGTTTTAGACTCATATTGCTAATTCATTCCTAACTCTTCTTTTTCAGATGATCAATTCAGCTAAAGGCATAATGTTAAGGGAGAATTAAGTAGTGTGATTTGTCACTTAATTTTTGGATTGCTAGAGTAGTGTTTTTGCTTTCAGTAAAGTTAATGTAAATATCATTTTCATTTCTATCAACAGTAAAGGTATTGGACTAGTTCCATTAGTATTTTGTTTAATGCTTTGCTTTCATTTGATGCTTTAATTCCATTTCAAGTCATTGTTCAAGTTTTCTTTTCAAAATTCAAGAAGCATTTAGAAATCATCACATACACACACATTCACTCACTTGTTTATAACTTCATCACATCATATTAGGAAGATAATTTAGACATCAACTAAAAACGACAAAAAGAACTAGGAAGGGCTACTTAAGCATATATTGTACACTTCCCTTCATCAGCTTACGAGCCCCGGGTTGACAATTTATGATAGCAATTTAGACAACACTAAATTGACCAAACACTACTTTTTACCTGCAGTATCTATACGAATTGCTGATGGAAATGTGTATCCTCATTCCACGATTTCCCAAACCTCTGTTCCAAGATATTGAAGATAGGTTGTGGTTTTTACCTTCCAATAGACGAAGTTGCTCCCATCGAAGATTGGTGGTCTAATGGATCCCTCTCTTTCATAGGTACTCATGATGATAGATCTTCCTTCAAGCGATCAAGGTTTTTCTGGAGGACCTGCTCTGATACCAATTGTTGGAAATAATACTGAGAGGGGGGTGGGTGAATCAGTATTAGCAATTTAACAATATTTCATTTCCATAAACATATTTATATACGCTACTTCTGTTAATGAAACTTGCGTGTATACGCAACTGTGTTTAGAGCAACCAGCGTATACCTTGCAATCTTATAATTTAGTTAGTTGATCTTTAATCTGTGTATCAGAACCATATAACCAATAATCAGATGCAGCAAACAGAACAGGCAATCACACACATGAACACAAGATATAAGGTGGAAACCCAATGTGGGTGAAAACCACCTACCATAATCGTCTCAATCTTTCTTTAATAAGAAACTTCTTTTGCAAATTTTGTATTGGCGTAGGCTTATACCAGTATGCAGGCTTCTACCTGCAGAAGGCTACAACCTTCTCTCATTCTCCAGCTTTTCCTGGAAGGGAGCTACAACCCCCTCAGCTCTTGTACTAGCTGATGTGTTTAGTAATACGTAGGTGCTAACTTACAAAAAACTACAACCTTCTCTTTTCTTCCAGGGACCACATTTCATAAATTTTCAGACTGGATCCATCAATAACATCAATCAAACATCAAATATATTTGCATCAATCAATCTCCTTTGCACCAACCAAAACTGAATCAAACAATCACTTTTATGAATGATGTAACCAGAACACAATAACAGTAACCAGAACCCAATGCAAAACTCAAAACACTGCAAACAGCAAACAGAAGTAGCTAAAACATATTTTATGAGACGTACGCTACTTCAATGTGTCGAACCTGCATTCATACGTTGTTATCTAAAGGCAGACCTGTGTATACGCTGTTTTTAAATGACGAACCAACATGTAGACGTGCCTTTGCTATACTGAACCTGCATACAGATCTGTAAAAGATGATTTAACCTTTACAACTATTCAGACATCAGTTATACCCAGATCATCATATTTACAGATTACGACATGTGCCAATAAAAGATCAAAACCACACAAAGATACTTCTCTTCAAGCCTAGAGATCTTGACCCATCAATAGAACTTATCCTTCTTCAAGCGCTCAGATTCCTCCTTGATTCAGATCCAGCTATGCACCATAACCCAATGATCGGTATTCTAGATCTTGTTTTTCATTAGATATTCAATGCTTGAGTGCACTTGCCTAATGATCTCCTCCTCCTTTTATAGTCTTAGGCCTTACTCAATACCATGGTCCAAAACCACTTTAGAATCAATACCTTGGACCAAATACCTGGTGTCAATACTTCGGACAAGATACCTTGGACCAATACCATGGGTCAAAATACTAAGGACCAAATACCACGAACCAACACCAAGTTTTCCAACATGTACGCGTTTTTCCATGCATGAAAGTGCATGTATACGCATATGCACCTTTTGTTCTATGAACCCACGTGTATACGCGGTTTGGTCAAAGGGAACCTGCGTATACCTCTTTTTCCTTAATTTTGTGATCCTGAACTGTGATCTGTCATCTGAGTGAGTTGTCATCAAGGACAACACCTATGTCATAATGCCAACAAGTTACCCTTCCCCTTATTCTTGCGCTTGGGGCTAGGGGGATTGGTTGCACTTTGATGAGCATACACTTGACCTTGAGGAGGTGGTTGTTGTTATGGCAGAGGTGGAGGAGGCATGGGAGGTTGGGGCGCTAGTGACGGAGGGGATGGAGCACTAGGCAGTGCATAAGGATAGAAAGAATTGGAGAAAAAATTGGGATAACAAGGTGAAGCGACAACTGGCCCTAGCATCGAATGATGCAGATGGGGATATGCTTATGACGTGCTTGAACCTTTGTACGAGTTTCCATGGGGAGGAGTAGGAGAGGGATAGGTGTAAGTGGAACTGGTCCCCCCTGAAGTTGACCATAAATTATGTGAGGTTGAGGATATGGTGGAGGCAGAGGGTGTGAGATAGATCCAACGACACTGTCAGCAACGTGAGATGCCCCTTGGCGCATTAGCAACACTAGGCTAAGACAAATTAGGAATGACAAGATAAACATATGTAGATCAGGTCATAATTCAAACCTACTTGGACTGCTTCTTCCTCAAACTGGGGGAAGTGGGAGGAAACATATTCACCAATAGGGGCCAAAAGGGATCTAAGGAACCAATCCATATAGACACGATCTTCAAATTCAAGAGCTTTACATATGCTCCTCCTTCTATGCCATTCTTGAACATGGTCAGATAGGTGGGTGGCAGAAGTTTGACAGAAAGAGGTAAAGATTTTAGTACCCAGTGTCATATCAGAGGGGTAACTGGAAGTATGACATAAAAGCTTTGGTGAGAATTGCGAAGGTGGAATGGGAGGCATGCGGTTGGTCCACATACCACTTGGAAGAAACTCTAGTAAGGGTGAGTTGGAACAAACGAAGACAAATGCTTCAATGATGAAATTGGATGACCACCACATATGAAATGAGAGAACATGATTTGTGGGATATTCTCCAAGATTACCTTCGAACTTGGGGATGTCAGAAGGAAGTTTGGTAGGCTAACAGGCCAACTATGGTCATGGAGAAGAGGATCGTTGATGAGCTGGCTGAAATGAGGGAGGCTCAAACCAACCATATAGGGAAGCAATGGAGGAGGAGTGACCATGTCGGTAAAGGTTCCACTTATGGGGTTACCTTGGTTACAACCTGGTTCCCCATACCCACGTTGGTTCGTGACATGGTGGTGGTACAGGGAGGGTTGGGAAGACGGAGAATCAAATGAAGAATTGGAAGAATCAGTAGAACCAGAGTCAGAATGAGGACTCAATGGAAGACTAGGAGGATGGACTCTAACTCGATAGGGAGGAGTAAGATGTCCTAAAGGAAACTTGGGGGCGAGGCCATGAAGTCTCTGCGATAGATGCCTACGGGGCACAATGATCTCAAGACAAAGATGACTCAATAGACTAAAAGGGGATGATAAAAGAAAAATAACAACAAACAACAAGAAAACACCTAGTGAAATGGTGCCAAGTGTAAACTAACTATATTAATATGTTACTCTAATTCAAGAAAATGCATCCTATCAAATAAAATTGAACTCTAGCCTTTAGGTGATCTAAACCATCAAACAAGTCCTAAACCTATTGTTTCATATGGCATTCCAAAAGAATTTTTACTTGATGAAATTTGATCCCTGCAAGCATAGTTGTCCAAAGAAAGGTGATGTAGAGAACCAACCGCTGCACATAGCCAATCCTATAGGGTGTTTTCCTATGATTGGTCACTATGGTTATCTTCGTCCCACGAGGGTGGTCAAGTCTTAAGCTTCTTGGTGATCAACCATCACACGAGATTCCTTTCCTCGAGATGGGTAGCTCTGAGGAGAACCGCTTGCATAATGACCTAGCCTAACCCCCTATGAATCAAGTTTCTAACGCACTCTCACTTTAGACCTTGGGATGGTGAAGGATTTTAAGCTCCCTAATATGTCAACTTCTATGCCTCAATGTAAGTGATCAAAGAGTGTTATTGGAAGCCTATCCCATTGATCCTACACCTAACTACATGGATTATGTGGCCCTGGTACCCAAGTGGGCTTAATCTATGTTTGTTGAATTATTAAGGTGTAGTGTTTCAAGTCTTGGCTTAGTGGTGTTAACCAAGATCACATTCGCTTAAGGTGTGTGTGTGAAAATGATGTGTCAAGTGGATGAGTTAATTAAGGATCTTTTATGATACCATGTGTTGCTAAAAATAAAGTGCCGAAAAACTGTAAATAATGTTGAAAATGGACAATAAAATTAACATCAAATCCAAGCACACAAAACCCCACCCAACAAGGCTATCAAGCAGCTAAAAAGGAGGTGACAAACAAGCTACTAAAAGACACATAAATGGCCAAAGGATGTAATGTCTAAGGGACTGTGATCTAAAGTCACTAATCTATTGTAAATGGTGCAGACAAATAGCAAAAATCAAAGGTGAAAAATGTTGCAAGGGATAGGCAATAAACTCCGAAAACCTAGGACACACAAAGGCATCCTATGGGGGAAAGGCAACACCAAACTCTAAAGGGAGTAAAATTATGAAGAAACATATCCAAGAGGTTTGTAAAACAATGTATAAAACCCTAGAAATTAGTATCTTAAAGTGTTGTACCCTAGACTCTTCAACTCAACAAATATGTTCCTAAAAGTTGGAGGTGTACTATAAACCCTATGGGGTTTTTTTCCTTCCTCAATGAGAAATCACTAAGAGAATATAAGACTAGGGGCGACTCTAGAAAGAACAACAACCCTTCCCAATACACACACAACACAGTTGACAAATCTGAAAAATTATGAAAATGCAGAATGTAGATATTAACCTGAAAAGTGCGTTTGAATGCAAAAAATTGGCCAAAAAGTGTGTTGCAGAACGCAAAAAAGGGGCCAAAAAGTGTGTTTATCTCCTGGAACTCTCGGCTGACAGATATCACCCAAATTGTTCCATCTCCTGCTCAGCTGGTAATTGTGACTTGCGGCAAGATGCGGTAAACTAAGAGAATCCAAAAAAAATTCCAAAATAAGAAAGGAGATCTAAAAATAAAAATTGAGAAGCTAAAAATAGCTGGAGAAAATACTTAAAACCACTGAAATGATATCCACCAAGGATCTAAATTACTACACCAATGGCATCGTCATTTGTTGATGACTATGTAGCTGAAAACCCAGTGGAGTCGTCATTTATTAGTGTAAAGATTTCAGAAAGGTGTACCAAAAACACTTCACTTAAGTTGCTAGTACAAGTGACCTTAACAACAAGATATGGATGTTTACACTTCAGATCTGTAATGACAAAAGAAGAAAACCTTGCAGCAAAAAGATCATAGGCAATCTAAAACATAGAACAACAAGAAATAATTGATGTAATAACCCAATAGAAGAAGACTTTAAATGAATAATCCGTTTATTAGAAAACACCTGGTGAAGGCGGTTTACAACAAGGGTCTGCAAAGCCCACTCTGTGGGATGGGTCTTTTTATGTCCTTGTGCTTCAGCGATCTGTTTATCTCTCAATATGCAGAAAATCCAAAAGCAAGATAGAACTCAAGTGGGAGCTGAAATGTGAGAAGACGAAAATGGTGACAATGATAGTGATCATGGTGAAGATGAATGGAAAACCGTCTTATTTATAACAAAATCGTGGGCTAAATTAGAAATTGAAAAATAATAAAATATTATTGACCAAATCAAGATCTAACCATCAGGAATACTTTATTATTGTATTTTGGAGATGGAAAATATATTCAAAATGGTCAAATATCTTTATTTAGAAAATGGTTAAAGTAATTAACAAATAAAATGATTTATTAGTCACTTTGCAAGGATTAAGAAATGTGAATTTGAAATAATTATTAAATATTGATTTAAGAATTATTCCAAAAATAAAATTAAGGAATAATAAATAAATAGTGATTTATTTAATTATTCTTAGGCGATTTAGTCAAATGTGTTAAGAAATAATTCTCAAATAATTATTTAATAATTATTTCTAGAGAAAATTAAATAAATAATGATTTATTCAATTATTCTCATGGGTTTTTTTATTTATTTTAAAGATAAATAATTAATAAAAATCGTTCACTGAATTATTTACTATGGTAAAATTAATCCTACATGTTGTATTTTGATCCACCTAATTAGAAATGGCTAGGTGATCATTTTTTAGGTGATAACACCCCCCAAAAAATAAAACCTCCCAAAAAACCCTAGTTTTTCTAGATGCCCCTTTTTATATCACCCAATACCTGTAAACCCCATGATACTCTATGCCCCCCCTCTGGCCGAGTACCTACAATATAATGACTTTATATTTCACAATTTAAAATTGCCTTTATGAATAAACATGATAAGATATTGATAAAAAAAAGTGAAAATTGAGAAGTGATGTCATAATTGACGATTAACTTGTTAATTAAATGATGGTACAAAGATTGATAATTGAAAGAGAAATATGTCATCGTACATTGTTTTTTTAGCATTCCATCAACATGACACTAACAAAGGCAATTTTAGGAAAGCCTTATTTTTTATTAGTAGGGTTTCATATGATGTCACTTAAGCTATGTCCCATAGATGGTTGTTTGATGGATATGCTATGTTAGCCAACTCCCATTGTCATTTGTGAGGTTTCTTAAAAAATGTTCATTTGACCAGTATACTATGGTAGCAATGCCAATTTGATGTTTAAGACATTAAATTGACATCACGTAAGTGACATGAACTATTTTCACGAAGAAAAAAAAATGGTCCCTGCTACCCACACTTTTAACCAAGAAAAAATAGAGTAATCAAAGGAGGCTGGGGTAGATTTCTCACCCTCTTCACAAAATTAAATTCAATCAACCACTTTGTGGAAGAATGAAGTGCCCAGTTTGGAAGTTAGATGTAATTGGTAGGAACCTTGATTGTACCATCCCCGTTTGCCCAATAGGGCTTTTCACTCTCTGTGATTTGACCGTTGGAAATTTTCTTTGGCTTTGTACCAATACCTTTGATACCATGAATAATTTTTGCCCACCAAGGCATCCATAACATATTATTCAATATGTGTCCAATGCTCCCATCAATTAGTTATGTTTTATAAACTCAATGCGCATTAGTATGTAATGCATCCTATACTTATACATTGCAACACATAAATATGCAAAAACACATAATTTGCGAACATCATGAACATAATAAATTAATAAATTAGAGAATAGTTAAATATAATACGACACTTATATTTTATAAAAGGCATTGACTGACTGCATAACTCAAATGTTCCACCCAACCATAGACCACACTACTCATAACCTTTTAGTAATTGGTCACCGCTCAATTGTAAATTTGACTCCATAAGGGTGTCGTCTTACCCATATCCTAGTACATATCAAATACCAAACATTCTCATGCCAGGGTACCAAACCCAACAACCTCCCACCAGTAGCCTCGCATCTCTGATTAGGCCACACAACCTATGTAGTTCACCCCCTTCTCTGCACCCACAGTCCATCACAATATGCCATTGCCTTTCCAAGGGTTCTAACTTGGTCAGCCAGGGATGTTCCAAAGCACTGCAATTATCTAGGAGTTTACAATTTCCCTCAGGGTATTTTAGATACCCATATGGCCTCACATAGTGGAACGTATCCCTTCAGCCCTAAATCCTCCTCATATTTTACTAAGGTTCCTCATGTCACACGTCATCCCCTCTATTTCCCTTTCTAGGACTTATGTTGTCTTCCCCCACGGCCAAAATGATGTCCAAATGTCTCTTTGACACCAACCTCCTATGCATATCCCTTATTGGGTACATGTCATCATTTTGGATGTCTCTTTGACACTAACCTCATTAGTTGTATGTTCACATCCCTCCTTGGACATATGGCATTTTCTAAATTCACTTGGGGGCTTAGTGTAAACACCCGTGCACTTTTGACTTAGGCTTATTTTAATCAAATCTTAGCCACCTAGGCTTATGTTCTTCATCACTTATCTCTTAGCCCCCTTTCACACTCGTGGAGTCTTAACACCCCATACTCTCTTGTCTGACTAGGTCTACAACACTGATGCATTTTATTGTTATGCATGTGATTACATATCTACAAGTCTAGGCTCTCTATCCTTTTAACACAAGCTTATTGGCCTAGAACCACACAAGCACTCTAAATTCAAAACATACAACATAGGCATGATATCCTAAGTGCACACACACACACACACACACACATAGGCATGCAGGCTCCAAATTACTTCCTAGCTCACCATCCTAAACATGACATGTACATCACACACAAGGGTCACCCTAGAGGTGTTACATTGATGAAGGCATCGAAGCCATTCTTATCTTTGGAATGATTACTTGCAAATTAAAAAAAATCCCCTCCAAATGACATTTTGGATGCTTTTGTGGTTTCATGGTCCCTTTGGATGCCCACATGTACACATAAAATGAGGCTTTGGTTTTTCTTATAGAATTGGAAAAACATGTGAAGGTTGGGCAATCCATTTGGAACCCTACCTTTGTATTTGGATGGTGACATGAGGGTTAAAGCATGCACTTGGAGTTTATTTTCCCACTTCAAGGAGGTCTTTATGGTTGGGTGCCCAACTTAGAGGTTTTTCATGGAAGGTTGAAGACAAATTGAAGGATCATTGAGCATTGAAGGGCCTTTAGAGGATGGATGTTGCACAAAACCCCCCCTTTTTCCCTTCATTTGTGAAGAAGGAAGACTTTTATGTGCTTGTTCCCCTTGGAATTTGTAAATGTGGCATAAATGCCCCTCAAATTATGTAATTTTGATTAATTTATTTCTAGAGAGTGCCTATTTCCCCTCCATAGGCTAGAATAGGGTATTTTGGCTTAGAAAAATATTATTTTAATATGAGGGAAATTAAACACCTCCTCTATAAATAGATGAAGAAAGGACATAAGATGGTTCAAAAATGTATATGGTGTTATCAAATTCTAAAAGCACTCCCTCCCCTTCTAAGGACAGGTCAGTGAAAACCACAAACTATAAAACAATTCTCTCCATTTAGTGTAGAAAAGTAGTATAGAAGGGATCATTGTAGTCTATCACGTTATACCCCTTTTCTCATCAAATTGCAAATTGGTAATAGAGTTTCCATGATAATTACATTGAGGCAACTTAAATGGGGACACTTGAGGGATATTCACACATCCACAAAAATGTGTGAGCCAACTCTAATTTCTATTATTGGGGACCTTTAACATGCATGTACTAAGGAAATACAATATAATAATGCATGTATTGTTCTATAAAATAATTTACACTTATAATTTGGGTAGAAAAATGTTGCTAAATACATTGTTAGTGATATCTCTACAGGTGACAAGAGGTGTGACAGTAGGAACTATTGTAAGGATGATGGCGATAAAAGTGTTATTACTTCTAAAATGCACCCTTTCCCAGATATAGGATACCATAAGGTTGTTTGCATAGCATATTGTAGTCGTAATATTGATGGACGAGGCTTGGGAGACGTTGAGAAAATAATCCCACTTGTTGAAATTTACAATTACTAATTATAGATAGGATGGATAAGTACTACCTTCAAAGGGTGGGCATTGATCATGTTTTTCGAGCAAATCGACTTGACATAAACGTGGGCACTTTACAAGATGATTGTAATGATATTTTGGATGCAATTATCAAGCCTAGTTTGCATTTAAAAGTAGAATTGACAGTAAGACAATATTGAATTTTGGGCTTTGACATGGTAAAGAAGATACCATGATATCACCATCCAAGGTTTGCTATTCAAATATTTTTCATGATGATCAAACATAAGAAAAATGTCACTACACCTTGGATATCTTGAGGTCACTTCACTTTAACAACCTTATGTTGAAGCATGAATGAGATTATAGGATTCTCATACACTCCCAAGAGGAGAACCTATCCCCAAGTTGGAGCCATATGTTACCGACAATTTTGACCAAGACAAAATTGGGGTAATCAGAGGAGGTTGGGGTAGAATTATCATCCTGTTCACGAAATTAATGTCAATCTACCTTTTATCACAACAGATGCACCTTCGAGAAAACAAAGATAATCCCTAATGAGGTTGTACCCATGGATGTTTTCTACTATTTAGACACTACAATAGCTATTGTGGAATGATTTTGTTTTGGATATAGTGATAGAACTAGCCAATAATGACTCATACCCCAATGTTGGTTTGTATATTGAGGAGGCGGTATTTTTGGAGCCTTTTTGGTCAGATCAATAGTATAGATCTAATTAATGAGATGGTTGGAACAAGGAATTTAAGAGGGTACCAAGTGATTGCTTCAAACATAATATTGTTTGGTGCTTTGTATATGAGATAGATTAGGATAGATTGTATTAAACTATTGATAAAGACACACTACTAATATTCCATGATACTTAAGTAAATGTCAAAAAACCTCTTAAACCTTTATTAAAATCCTCCAAATTATGCTAAGAGTGTAGCGTAAGATGTTCTCATTACCTCAAGGCCTGATAAGTAAAAGTGGTCACCATTGTTGCATGAGAAGACTCAAAGCAATGAAGCACCTAGTTTGCAAGGTTTCCATATGTGAAAGAAAAGTAACCCTTGATATGATCAAAATTGTCGCTAGTATGTTAAGATCATGTCACAAAAAGAACTTTAGAACATGATTACGATTTCAAATATCCTACCAAGACAAAATAAAGCTTCTTCTTTTGAATTTGATAAATTCAAGTGCTCCTACAACATAATTGTCATAGTAGGTTTATATTTCCTGGTATATGAGGTAGTTTGGAGAGTTAGATTAGTTGTTGCATACTACAAGCAAAGGAAAGGGGAGATATCTTGACTAAAAGGGAAAGGAAATTTAGAGGAACACGTGTACATATTTAAAGGAATTTGAGCAACTAGAGTGAGTGTTTCTTGTGGGCGAGAACCACTCATCCACTCGGGATGACACTTGCAGAATTTGTGTGCTAACTTTGTGTAAGAATGAACTGTCCACTTTGGAGGTTAGACATGGCTGATAGAAATTGTTGATGGATGCATGAGAGCCAATCCTATCTTTGGAATGATTAATTTCATATTAAAAAATTCCCCTCCCTATTGATTCTTTGAATGCTTTAGCGATTTTGTGACCACTTTTGGAGGCTGACATGTCCACACAAAATGAGGCTTTGGTTCTGTGTGCAAAATTGGGAAAAACATTAAAATTTGGGCAATCGAACTGGAACCCTGCCTTTATATTTGGATGCCTTTATATTTGGACAATGAAATGAGGGTTAAAGCACTCATATTGGAGTTTATTTTCCAACCTAAAGGAGGTATTTGGGGTTGGGTGCCCACTTTAGAGGTTTCTCATACCATGTTGGAAGATAAATTGAAGGATCACTGTGCATTGAGCTTTTTGGCAGTTGAATGTTGCACCAAAGCCCCCTTTCTTCCCTTCAATCATAAATAATGATAACTTTTGAAGACTTTTTTTGCTTGGACTTTGTACATTTGGCATGAATGCCCCTCAAATTATGTAGCTTTGATTAATTTATTGTTGAAGAAAGCCTTTTGTGCCTCCATATGCTAGAATAAGGGACTTTAGCTTAAAATTATTATTTTAATTTGTAGAAATTTGAGCACTTCCTCTATATATAAAGGGACTTTTTCTCTCATTTAATGGTGGGGTTGTAGGAGAAATTCGTTCAGAGGTCTGAAATTTCTATGGGCTTTATCTCTTATAATTTGGCTATGGATGGATATGTTGAGTTACTCTTCTAGGCTAGAATTGTGATGTCATGTGATCTCTTTTCATGGATGCTTATGGTGGATCTTGGATGATGCATGGTGAAGTAAGCTAGTTTATTTGATTTATCTTGGTATTAAGTTTCCATGGGATGAATTTTCATGTGCTAAGTTAGTTAATTTGGTTTTTTTAATCCCTTATTGAGATAAACCCTTCTTTCAAGAATTTGAAGAATAAAGAAGCCTTTTCTTTCCCTTAATCAACTGGAAAATTTGATACACTAGATCTCAAATCGTAGGGTAAGTTAGTTTATTTTCCCCAACTTATTTGGATATAGTTGTCACTCCAAGGAAACCCTAGAATTGTTTGATTCCTTGACTCCATATTGTTGAGTATGTGTTATAATATTTACATGACTACATTCATGCATTGTACATTGCATCGAGCATAGTGGGGGGGTCATAAGGTATGCATTAGCCCCCATATTCGAGGGGAAGGGTTACAAGCGGTTTGGGGAGTAGGGAGGACAGGGTTGAAGGCCCCCCTGCTTGGGATGTTTGTAGGGGTTAGAAGCTCCCCTACATGTGGATTAAGGGGAAATGACCCTGAAAAAGGACAGTTATTTGCATCCAATTTTGGTAGCTTTTAGCACAAACATTTTGTTTTAGTGGTTTTGTGGTTCATGGTGGTTTAGCCCATAGTTTTGTAATTATAATTAAGGAACTACATGTGTATTCTAATCCAAGTTAAATGGAGTGGCAATTTATGGATGTCACAGAATGTATATGTATATGTATGTATGTTGCATTATAACATTGTAAAGATGAATTAGCTATAAGGATTAACTTAATTGGTTGAGTCCCCATCGTTAAAGCACCTTTGCTACTGAGAGGTCAAAGGTTCAATTTTCTCAACACCAACGAGGTAAAAGCTCCATGGCTAAGATGCCCAGAAGTGATCCCTTCGAGTGGATCTTCCTAGTACAAATATTTCTTGGACATAATTATCTCCTATCCAAGGGTCTGTGAACCACATAGATAAAAAACAATGTAAAGAAGAATGTACTAAAAAAACTTTTGGGTTTCCACAGTAAAATATGTGTGTTAATGTGTGCCATGGC
Source organism: Pinus taeda (assembly GCA_000404065.3). NCBI lineage: Eukaryota > Viridiplantae > Streptophyta > Pinopsida > Pinales > Pinaceae > Pinus > Pinus taeda. The sequence continues at coordinate 119,364 of APFE031404250.1, read as the reverse complement.
ATATTTTCTGTATTATTAAGAATTTATTGGGACCAATTAACTATACAGGACTATAACCTACTCACACACATATGGCATATGTGTAGGTTTTAATCATATATAGTTACTTGCTACAAATAGATTCTTTATATATATATATAATATATATATATATATATTATATATATATATATATATTATATATATATCTGATTGTGTGTGTGTGTGTGTGTGTGTGAAACTTTTGTAAAAACTCAAACTATGAGAATTTAAATGTGCAAATAGAATCTTTTCTTCTCTTATTTTGTCTTACAAAATAAAAGAGGAAGAAAAACACATTTTATTCTTTTTTTTTAATGAGTGATGTTGCCCCTTACTTATATTCTCTACCTTCTTTAAGAATTTTAAGCTTCCTCCGTATAACATACAAAACAATCTTCAATTTCTGAAGGAATTAATGAATAGGACAATATCGAAAACCCAATTAGTTCCTCTTATCTAGACGAGAACTTCGAGTGGATCTTCCTGGTACAAATATTTCGTGGACATAGTTGTCTTTGATCTCCGCGGTCCGTGAATCACATCGATAAAAAACAATGTAAAGAAGAATATATTGAAACAAATTGGGTTTCCACAGTAAAATCTTTCTGTTAATGTGTGTGTATGTGTGTGCCATGGCATCTTTTCTATATGATTAAGAATTTATTTAAAGCAATTAACTATACATGACTACAACCTACTCACACACATATGGCTTATGTGTAGGTTTTAACCCTATATAGTTAATTGCTACAAATAGATTCTTTATGTGTGTGTGTGTGTGTGTGTGTGAAACTTTTGTAAAAACTCAAACTATGAGAATTTAAATGTGCAAATAGAATCTTTTCTTCTCTTATTTTGTCTTACAAAATAAAAGAGGAAGAAAAACACATTTTATTCATTTTTTAATGAGTGATATTGCCCCTTACTTGTTTTCTCTATCTTCTTTTAAGAATTTTAAGCTTCCTTAGTATAACGTACAAAATAATCTTCAATTTATGAAGGAATTGATGAATACGACAAGATCAAAAACCCAATTGGTTCCTCTTATCCCAATAAGAACTGAAAATTTTCTTTGAGCCTTTTCGATGAAGAATATATATATGAATAATCTATTTGTAGAAATGAACTATAGGGTTAAGACCTACACATATGTCATATGTGTGTGTAAGTAGGTTGTAACCCAAAATTGTTTGGCTAGGGTTTCCTTTCCAATACTATTCAATAATCCTATCATCATGTGCTTGGGAACCTATTTGAGCCTCTACTAGTTGAACTAAACCTTTACATTAAGCGATGGGAACCTTTGAACTCAACTCTTGGAACTACCAAGCTATAGAAATCATATCCTAAGGAGAATCCCCCTTGAGTTGGAGGAGAGTTGGCCATAAGTGAGAAGAGGGTTGGGGAGGTGATAGTGGCCCTCTCTAATGTGCAATAGGTTTCACACTTTATCTCAAGAAGTATGATATTTTGTGCAACATCCTAATATTTATTCCCCCACAAATATTGTAATTGTAATTAATTATGTTAATGATGCCTATATGGGAAAGCAAATGTAAATGAGTTGAAGACCTAAAACAATTGTATTCATATTTTAATAACTCTGAAGAGGTGGAGCCTTGATACATACCATTAGAAGCCATGAGAGGTGGAGAGAATCCAACAAAATGGATTTAAGGAATTAATAGTTGCCAATAAATTATTTGGTTGAGCCAAATATTCGTAAGAAGATTGTAAAGTTTTCCTAAGAAAATCTATAATGGGAAGGATGTGGTAGTATCTTCCAATTTTTGGAAGTAGTTGGGATATACCCCAATTGCCTTATCCAAGGTACAAGTAGAGTACCACTCAATGACTTCCAAAGTCTAACTAGAAGCTTATGATATGAGCACGATGGGCCAAAAGCCCATGAAGGAAGGTAATAACAAGTAAAGAGACGAGTCATACACACTAGTGGTGGAAATGTGAGGGAGATAGAGAAGGGAAGTGCATAAGAGAAATGATGAACTTGATTTGATGAAGGAGAATGACCTTCATGACTACACCCTATAGTGTTGAGTGAGGACTTCCCTCATGGATTTTTGGTCTGGCTCAAGGGTGGCAAACTACAAAGTATAGAACATATAGCTAAGCCTATGGTAGGGTGGAACATGGCTCACCCTTCATTATTTTTTGGTAGCATTTGACTTTGATCCTTAAATATGTGATGTAAGTCATAATAATTGAAATTGAAGTAATGATTGATGAACTAAGCATATTTATGTGCTTGCTTGTTGAATGCACATTACGTAATGTCTATTTATGTTATGTGCTCTGATGATGTGTTATTCATAATCAAAGCATGAGACTGGTAGATTTTTAATCCTAGTTATTGTTAATGCTTATGTATATTATGGTCCTTTATCAGGTAAGATGTTATGGCTGAGAAGATAGGGGATGTTTGCTCCTCGACCTATTGGATGGCCATGATGGATGGTTGATTGTGAAAGGATCTCGTGAGTCTCAACATATGGAGCTTTCTCTGCTTTAGATAGACTAAGGAAGCTCTCAATCTTGATGTTTATTATTAGACAATCTTGTTAGTGTCATGGACCTAGAACTTGGACCTTTGGATGAAAGATGTCGTTAGAGAACTATCTGATGTCAAGTGAGATAGACTTCATTGATGAACTATGGAGGTGGTTTGAATTTTGTTGAAGGATTTGATGTGGGTTTATGTGGTCATTAATGTATGTGACAACCCTTTTTTCGACCTTCTTGTAAATAGTATTATGAATTGTAATTCATGTAAATTATGTGAAAATGTAACACACTTACTAGTTGAGGATGTGGACCCAGATTCAAGGGTTTGAAGGAGGAGGAGTTGCTTGTAAACCCACACCTTGCATTTACTTCATGACCTAAATCCTTGTTGGTTAGATGGCCCTATTGTGAAGGCATTTAATGGAAGACATGAGCTTCTAAAAGGGTGGATGGGCCTGTAAACCCACCTTGTAGATTGTGTTACAAAGTCAACATGCAAGAGGAGTAAGGGAAGAAAGATCTTGATGAGGAGTCTTGGTAAACAGATAGTTGATGCGGATTCCAAGGGAGACACATTATTCTACAAAGACAATTCCTGAAAAGAATGGGGATGAAGTAGAGAATGTAGAGAAGGTGTTTGACATTTATATGGGTTTGCCTGGAAGACTTGATCTCCTTGAACTTTTGTTATGTGCTTATGCTTGTGGGATGGATTCCCTGCATTATTGTTGAGGTCATTTTGGCGTGCCTATATGATGTTTTATTGAGCCTGTGTATGCGCTTATATGTTGTTTTGGCTAAACAGAGTTTAGTGGAGCTTGGATACTCAGCTCCTTGCTAGGTTGATAAACTCGTGCGGGCTTGCTCGCTGATACAACCACTTGAGCAATGACTAGCCTCACGAATAATAAACCACTAGGGAACTTGTTGTGTTGAGAAACTATTGGATAGGCTTAGGCACCTCAGTACCTTGGTGCTAGCACCCTCTAATAAACTAGTGGGATGGTTGTGCTCTTGTCCCTATCATAGCTAATCCATGCCTCCTATACACATTACACATATACCTCCTTCTCCAAAATTGAATTGAGACTCTCTATGCCCTGCTGAACCTTTGTAGTTGTCTTGTTATTAGGTGAGATCCATTATGGTGCTACAATTGGAAATTATTGGAGAAATTATTTGAGAAGTGGTTACTACTTCTTAAAATTGGTTGACTAGTTGAGAACTCTTGAGTAATATAACTCCTTAAAAACTAAATCCATCTTGGGGGTGGTTGTCTAATAGTGTGTGTATATGACAATAATAAGAAGTCACTAAGGGACAAGGGATGAGTAATAAAATGGAGAAACATATCATTGAAATATCATAACATGGTCATGAAGAGGAGTCAATAGAGAAATGAAGAGAAGAAGGTTTCCTTGATTGGATGGACACTCTCAAAATTTTAAGGGTTGAACTAACAAGTTGCAAGGTTGACAATGAGAAGACCGTCAAGGCCCAGGAAAAGCGGGCATAAGTGAATGCAAATATACTACAAAGTTTGTCAGGTTTGCAGAGGAAAAATAACATGAGCTAGGGGCTAGTTACAAATTCAAGCCGAGTTCATCAAAACGTGGAAGACAAGAAGTGAGAGTTGATGGTGCAGAAGGAAACATATATTGGAAATTACAAGCAAGGAAGTGAAGACACGATGCCGGGTGGAACCCCTCTAAGTACTCCAGAAAGGAGGATGGTCAACTGTGGGCAGTTATAGAGTGCATAAACAAGGAGACATGATCAACGAAGAAAAGAATGAAAACAATTTATGTCAAAGGAAGTTAAGAAGACCAAGCCTCCTCCATTTTCCTTATGTGAGTCCAACAGTAACCTAGAAATGTGCATTGCAAAAGGAAGCGCATAATGAGTCACAGTTGGTCTAACTGGCCACCAGGATAAGGAAACGAGTGGAGCACGTGGTAAGGTTATGCCCAATCATGCTTAGTGGTATGCCCATGATGACATATTTAAATTTGTTTCCTTTGAGTGCATATGACATCCACGTCAAGATGGATTGGTTAGCTAGCCACAAGGCAAAAGTTGACTATTTTGACAATTCGATTGAATGCCTTCATGAGTTCAGTGAAAATATGGTGATACAAGGAAAATTGAATCCAACATTAGTCAGGTTAGTAACAATTGTGTAGCTAAAAAGATGTATATGAAAATAATGTAGATTGTTCGCTATCCAAATAAACAACGACCTTGAAGGGAATAGTAATAGCTTAATGGAGCACCCAATTTTCAAACAATTTAAAGATGTGTTTCTTATAAATCTCCTTATCAAATGACTACGTCAAAATTAATAAAGATGAAGCTCCAACTAAGAGAAATGTTAGACAAATGGTATATCAAGTCAAGTGTGTTGCCTTGGGGAGCACCAATATTGTTCATGAGAAAGAAATATGGCACACTAAAATCGTGCATAGATTAGAGGAATCTTAATAACGCCACCATATAGAATAGACATCCCTTGTCATGGATCGATGGTATGTTCAATTAGTTGAAGGGAACAATGATCTTTTTACTTATTTCACTTAGGCATCACCCTCGCCCAATAATCTTCTTTGGATTCCTTACAGGTATGTACACTTATATGAGTCATGCATGTATGTCTCCTAAGTGGAAACCCTGCAATCGCTAATCGTCATTCATACTGTAACAGGTCGGTTCTTTTCTTACTGAGTTGCCATGTTCTCGCTGCTTGTTACAAGTGTCAGAGATCTTGATGCCTAGTTTATCTCAAGAAGTTGGTGTTTAATTTGGTGGTCCATGCAAACCCCCCTTAGACTGTAGAATGTGCATATCTATTCTTCTAGATGGATGAATGAGTTCGGCTTACTTCTTACTTGCGACACACGAAGTACTCTTTCATTTATAATTTTGACCCCTAGGGTTATGTAAATGTTTGTTGAGTATACATTACGTACTTTTCATATAACAACCACTCTCCGGGACTGTTATGGTTATATATTATTGATTTTGTGTTTGATTTTTGTTGCTCGCTATTGCTCATTGAAAATAAGGTCATATATGACTATATATTAAATTTCAGTTATTGATGCAGAAGAAGAACCATAAATATCTTTGTTGTTCTTATGAAATTTCATACTATTTTACTTATCATGTCATTGTAACTTTCATTTGCTAGTCTGGTTAATGTGGATATCTATCACAGGGTGCCTGTGATCCTATTTTGTTCGAGTTAAATTTAACTGGAAACAAAATTTCTTAAATTAATATTACATACGATGTAGAATAAGAGAGAGTTTAATACCGCTCTGTCTAAGATTTAGGATTATGCACATCTCACTTTAATTCCACCACTCTTCGGAATTGGTTAGCATAATATTCACCAAAATCATCCTTCATGTATTTCTATATTAACTACTAACTCACTACCTTGTATAGGAGTTATACCATTCACCAGAATATGAAATATTTAACAGAATATTTACAGAATCAACATATATCATTTTCTATACCAATCTCTAAAATACTCTAAATATAGATTACAACATGCACTAGAATATTTATTGAGATATTCACAAAAATAAATATGTATAGATTTCCTAATCGGAATCGCTGCAGAAATTGCACTTGATGAGCACACTATCCACCCAACCATGCACTGTACCTCCAGTTCCCCCTAGCTGAGAATGCTTTCCAAAGAGATCAACAACCCCCTTGATATCTTGAGTAGGTATTGTTATACCTTTTCTTTGATATAATCGATTTTTCCCTTCAGCAACGTCCCGCTTTTGTGGTTCTCAACTCCACTGGCCTAGGCTTTTCCTTTAAAGCCCACTTTTCTCTCCTGTGTCGTTTTATTCTCATCCAAGCTTAACATTTTTCCCCAACTAAACGATTTAATAGATTTTCTCTCCTAACTATTAAATCTTATCTAGAAATCCTTATCATGGAAAAGTTATCTCAATCTCATCCACTAATGAGATTTTTGTTTTTCTTTCTTTAACAAGAATCTCTTACTCAAAGGTCTCATTCTCAAATACTTTCAAACCTTTTTTTATTATTTATAAATGAAATTATTTATGGCTTTTCCGCCATCCATTCTAACATAATTCAGTCTGAACAAAAAACAAACATTTGCTTAAAGATATTACAGTCACTTTTGAATGGCTGGTATACTTGTTATATATAAAAATGAAAAAAAAATTATCATTATTTATTAAAATAAAAAGTCTTCCAGTTCACTATTATGTGTTTTTTGGATCTTTGGTTTATATATAATGGAATATTGGAATGTTTGTATACATGTTATTTATAAAAATGAAAATATATATATTATATATATATATATATAAAATGGAATATTAATTCTCTTCTGAATGGTTTGAATATAGATTATTTATAGAAATGAAAAAAAAAAAGCCTAAAAGAATATTATGTAAACAGAGTATGTGTTTGTAATCTCACAGGAGTTGGATTTAAAAGGATTTAAAATAACATGGTTAATAATTTCCCAAGTTTCCTGCAATCTGAGGCATGTCATGCCTATGCTAAATATTTATGAATGCAATTATGCATATCAATATGTATATACTAATGTGTTTCTTCATGGCTAGTCAGCCTTACACAATGTCCAACCAAAGAAATACTTGCTCTGTTTTAAATGGATTAGACCGCAGAAAAAGATAGTTTAAAAGGAGTGTGGAGTCGTCTTTAACAATTTTGAACTTGGTTTTCTCAAACTTTTTACCTCAACTTTTTGAATATGGTCCATCTTTCATTTCATTTTGTTAATATTTTGTTTTTGGATAATCTGAAATTGTATTTGGATAAGAATTGAAATTTGAAAATTCTATGTCACTGTAAACTTTAAAGTAATCATTAACCAACAACACCTCAACCTAATTAACTAAATTATAAAAACTCTTCCCCACCAATAATCAAATTTGAAAACTGAGAACATTGCAATAAACTCATAAATATTCATGGAGTAGCAAGATGGATTGTTTCTGCGAACAAATATAACATTGTAGAGAAAACCGTCATTTACTCATCCAGCTTATATTTGATTTGTTAGCAGATTCACTTGTAAACCTAACGAGAATTTAATTGGCCCTTGCAACCAAAATAATAGATATAATTAACATGTGCTGAAATGAACAACCCAATTGATGGTTACAGACTTACAGTAGCAACCAAATGTCTAGAGAGATGCTTGAATACTCATCTTGAGGTTGAGTGTCGATGGAAATTTAACGTATTACCTCCATTCATTTCGATCTCTCAAAGTCTCAAGGTTTCTTGCTTCTGCAATATTCTCAGGGTGAGGTTCTAGTGTCACGGTATCAACAATCGGGAGATGCTTGAATACTCATCTTGAGGTTGAGTGTCGATGGAAATTTAACGTATTACCTCCATTCATTTCGATCTCTCAAGTCTCAAGGTTTCTTGCTTCTGCAATATTCTCAGGGTGAGGTTCTAGTGTTACGGTATCAACAATCGTATTTTGGAAAAGGCAAAGGATTTGAACCATGATCAATGGAAAAGTATAACAACACAATACAAAATCACTGAACTGGATGAGGAATTGGGCGAATTCAAGAAGGGTCTAGGCAAGTGACAATCCCTATCTTACTACCAAGATAATTTATGTTCTTGATAAAGAATACTATAAATCCAACCTCTAGTCACTAATGGACCCAAGATGTCATTTTTAAGGGGATGACCAGATTCTTGTGAACTAGCTAATTATAACTTTTCTACCACTGCCATGGCCATGTGTTTGGGGAAGATGGACAAGCTTGGATGTGAAATAATTTTAGCTTTCTTGACCAACTATGTTGAGTCTCTGATTTGGTTTCAAAAATATTTCTAATTCAACCAAAGTTTTAAACATCTTAATGTTACACTATTCATTATGAGGAATATGTGCAATTCATTCCATGCGCATGGCATATAAATTCTTTCTGATTAAAAAAACTTGAAAAAAGTTTACAGATCAAGGGTAAGATGAATCAAGGGTAAGATGAATCAATAGTTAATAAAATGTTATTTAAGGTTAAAGTTTACTGGTGAAGGGTAAGATGAATTAATAGTTAATAAAATGTTATATAAGGTTGTCTGGTTAATAAATTTTTTATATAAAGTTGCCAAAATTTCTGTGAGGCCTACAGAAGGAGCTGAAAATTGGTACGAGTATGTGTTTTGCAATTGGCATCTAATACACCATTTCTAGAGGGTATCACCAGTCCAAGAAACACTAACAGGAAGACGCCGCGCAATCTTTGCCGACATGATTTATCAAGATGGATGGAAAAAAAAATAGTTGGGGAATGTTGATTCTGTGGTTGTGCTGCAGTATAACTAACTTGCCCGGGGCCATATGCAAGTTAAGATGTTGTATCGATCGCGGTTTACATCAAAACGTTGGACAATGAACAAATTCATCAACAAAACATGTCATTAAAGTTCTGTTTAGTCCTTAACTTTGAAGGAAAACTGTTCACATTTGCTGTGCAACACTATGGGGCCATATGCAAATTAAGATGTTGAATTGATCGTGGCTTACATCAAAATGTTGGATAACGAACAGATTCACCAACGAAACATGTCATTAAAGTTTTATTTGGTCCTTAACTTTGAAGGCAAACTCTGTTCACATTTGCTGTGCAACGCTATATCCAGTTCTTACTACATTAGCCCTTCACGTTTGAAGGCAAACTAGCAATGACCTCGACAATATTGTAACAATCAATCGATAGGTTGCGCCCATTAAACAAGGTTTTAATCAATTGAGCTCCCCCAACAACTGCAACTCGATAACTCCTATTCCACAAAAAGGGGAATGCTTTTCCGTTGCCGGGATTTGAAGCCGGGTCGCCTGGGTGAAAACCAGGTATCCTAACCAGATTATACGACAAGGGATAGATGACACGTAGACTAATATTTATATTTTTTTCTTAATCAATGAACGAGATGTCTTTAACCCATATATTCCATCAGGGTGGAGAAGTGAGCGACTGAATAATCAATATTATAAATTTTGTGAAATTTAGCAGAAATACAGAGGTTCCAGAAGTCCCAAGATCAAAACCTGACTCTGGTATGCTCTGCATCCAAAGTGGCTTCAGTTTTAAGTTTCGATAATCTTTTACTTGTTGGGTCGTTTCATGTGTGTCAGTCTATATCCATTACTGACTGGACTGCGACACCTTAGTGCGATTTGATTTAAGGTGAATAAACAAATGCGTTCTGTCCGCTCATTTTAATGGACATTTCGAAAATCTCTTCACTGCCCGTAAAAAAATCACTGCCAGTCCTTTCATTGAATGTTGTCATATTATAGTGAATCGCTTACCATCTATAATCATTGTTGGACGTTGTGTTCATCTTTCCTGGTGTATTTTGCAACATGGAATGACCACCTTTACTATCGGTGATTATATACTTAGTGGTTTTATTTTGTAACGTGGACTAACGACCTTTAATATTGGTGATTATATACTTACTGGTTTTAGTCTAACAGCAACCCTGATTCCAAGGATCATCACTATGCTTCTTCTTTGAGGAAAGAGGGTAACAAAGAAAAAGCAATTTGTTATTATAACATAAAAAATCTTCATAGATTAACAATAGACAGAATTATTGGAAATTGGATTGGTGGAATAAGTTTGTTGACATAATATTATAGATGTTCATCTGTCCTTGCTGTAGAGAGGTATCATGCACGTTTTTACGTACACATGGTGCCGTGGTGTAGTTGGTTATCACGTCAGTCTAACACACTGAAGGTTTCCGGTTCACGTCCGGGCGGCGCCACCAATTCAATAGCTGTTACTACAAAATTATTTCTTTCAAGATGGAACATCCGCACTGAAATATGAAAGATGCTGCTTTTTTTCTGAAATATGAAATACATGATGGTAATAGTACTGATGACGGATGGATATTGAAATATCGGAAAACAAAAACTACTATAAGGAATAGATCATAAAACATCTGGGTGGCGGAACTTTTCCTCCATTTCACTTTTACTTACGTCTATCGTTCTGAAATTTCAAATTCAACAGAAGACATCTTGGTTAGTAAGGACTTACAGGTGTGCGTTTTCCTCCATTTCACTTATGTGTCAAAAGATCTCTTGGTTTCAGACTTTACAGTCGTGCGCTTTTCTCCATTCCACAAGGCTTACAGGTTTTTCACTTATGTGTCTCTTCTGCATTGATTATATACAGCATATTTATAAAATGAAAAATTCCTCCTCCATTTCACTTAAATGCTTCTTCTGGATTGCTTTGTATACATACTATCTATAAAAATGATTTTTTTTTAAGGGAATGTTATATTTCTTTTGTATTGTTTGTATTCAGGTTATCCACTAAACTGAAAAAGCCATCCATTTCATTTATTTTTCTCTTTTGGGATACTTTAAACATTCAGCAAAAGGCCTCACGGTTAAAGACTTACAGGTATGCGTTTTCCTCCAACATTTCACTTATGTGTCTTTTTTCGATTTCTTGTATACAGGTTATGCATAAAAATGGAAAAATCCTCCATTTCACTTATGTGTCTATTCTGGATTTCTTGTATACAGGTTATGTATAAAAATGAAAATATCCTCCCTTTCACTTATGTGTCTATTCCGGATTGCTTTTATACATGTTATTTATAAAAATGAAAAAAGAAAATTGTAATAGAATGCTCTATCTCTTCTGGATTGCTTGCATATAGGTTATCTATAAAAATGAGAAATTCATCCTCCATTTCATGTGGGTTAATAAAAATAAAAATAAAAAAGCATAATGGTATGTTATATTTCTTTTGGATTGCTTGTATCTGGTAGCCATTCTTATGTCCATCACAGGTTTCAGCATATTTTGGAAATTGAATAAAAATGAGCAAAGTATTACTTGACATTTAACTGGTAACATAATGCTCTGTTTTATGGATAACAACGTTTTAAGTTTGTTACCACAAGTCCTTCCTAAGAAGGAAATTTTTCAAACTCAATCAACGTGAAATGCTATCTTCATCTGTTTCCAGTTTACCCAACACAGACAAATTTCAACCTTGTCATTATAACAAACATCACAAATAACACTACAAAGTAAAACCTGAGAAAAGCGAATCTTTCCAAGTGAACTCTCTCAGATACACAAGTACCAAATAGTTGCAAGAGGATGAGAAATTTATCATGCATGCCCTTTGTACCTAAAGACTTGTAGCTTTAAACGAATCTTATTTAAGTATAGAGGATGGATGTTCTTATTCCTCCCAGTGTCACATTTTCAAGTTCAAACTGTAAACCACAAGCTCATAGGAATTGAACTTATTTCCTAAATGAATATCTAGAAGTCAGAAATTATGTTCATATAATTTCTGAACTTGGACTTTAGGATCATCACAAGTTTCCCTTTCAATGCACCCTATAATGTTTATAAACGTATTTTCCATAAAACAAAATCAATATGGTTACACAAAACCAAACCACTTACTGACTAGCTACCAAAAGAACAAAACTAATAATTATCATTCATTAGTGGTGCCTCCATGCTGATTTGTCTTTCCTTTCAGTCCCTTAATCATTTTTTTCGTAACTGAAGGATATCAATAAAATCCAATTTCAACTTATTTGGACACTTATTTTTGAACTTTTAGTTTCCTTCCCAGAAATAATGTTTTTTAAAAATCCAATTTCAACTTATTTGGACATTTATTTTTGAACTTTTAGTTTCCTTTCCAGAAATAATGTTTTTTTTTCAAAACCAGTTTTAGATCTTAAGATCAAGATAACCGGTGATGTTTTGGTAAGGCCATTGCCAAGATCAACAGATACTATATACGCTTAAGGAATATTGTGAAATGCAATAGCCATGTAGAATTGTTACAATAAGAGGATCTGCAAGGTGTGAAAATTTCCTTGAAATGCAACGACTAGAATTTATTCTTCTAAATGATTAATTATGTAGTTTCTTTTGTTACGACAAAATAACAAATAAATCACACTGCAATTTCTTCACCATAAAAATACCATGGAAAATAAAAACTGGAACTGAGAAAATAGAGCACACACATACAATAAAAATGACACCGTTATTTTGAATAAATGTCCCCGGAAAAAGCCAATCTGGGAAAAGCGGTGCAACAAATGAGGGTTTTGTTATTATTCTTTAGCAACAAAATTTCTGAGTACAATTTGGATGCCAAACTGGCAATCCTCTCCAAGGGAATCACTGGAAAAACTAGTAATGAAAATCTTCCTTTCTCCACAAGCAATCCAGCAGCAATCTGGCCACTCGAACTAGCTATCCAAGACCCCTACACAACTTGTAACTCGCATTGCCTGAATCTGCCTACTACCGCTGTTGGAAGTTATTCTCTGGCCCTCAAGAAAATTATCCCGACCTTCGACGATTGAATCGACCTCCTTCACCAAATCGAACCACCCTTTGAAGCTACCTGTGTAGTCCCTGCTTAGCCTCCTATGGAATAACTCGACCTCCTCTAGTTGACTCTTCCAGCAATGGAAATCTACTCTGAAATCTCTACTGCTCCTCCTCTGCCTCTGCTACTGATCGCCTGGCTCGAATTCTCTTCCTAGCTTAATCTCTTCTCTATGGGAAATTCAATCTTCCTAGCTCTTTCACCCACTCGATGTGTCTGGTGTCTCTATCTCCATCCCCATCGTCCTGCTCTTATAATCTCTCGTAGGTGAACCAACAACCATGATTAGATCCCCATCAACGACTGAGATCACCTCAAACTCAATCTGTGTGAGTTTTTGGAGCACTCACCTTTCTCAATTAATTCCCTTTAGTTAATCTATTTCCCTAAGTTAGGCTTAGTGATGCATGAGCATCGACACACCCAAGTCAAAGTCAAAATACCTTCGAGAAATCTTAAAAAAAAAATGAATTTCTAGAAGGCGCAACTGTCAAGCAAAGAAGCAATTTGTTATTTATTGGCATAAATAGGCAAATCGTTACAAATCTTAGCGATTGGTTGTTGGCCCACAAGGTTATTTAGGGCATTGAGTTGAGGAAATTGTGGATCTATCATGATCCACATTATTGTAATTTTTCTTCAAATTGTAATATGCAACATTGTTGTGGGCAACCATTTTAATGGAGATCAAGCCCATCGAGCCATCACGTCATTGTATGTAAATTAGAAGAGTGATTATATTAATTCTTGTTTCTATGTGATGAAATCATGAATTGTATAATCTACGTGATTCATTAGATGATTGATGGCATGTATTTGTATACACCATTGAATCTGCTGGTTGGGTTATTTTTTCCATCACTATGTTGGAATCTTCATTATCGGATTTGGATTCTTTGTTATGGGACTTGGATAAATTCTCATACTAGTAGTGGTTCGTGTCATTGTTGTTTGAATTTCATGGTGTGATTATAATTTATGGCTACCCTCAATACATTCCATATCACTTCCGTGTAAATTCACTGGCACTTGACTATGCTGATCCGTAGGCTCATTGACGTATAGGTATGCATATAGATATGCTCATGTTTTGTGTTGATTTCTACATTAAGAGATATGTGGCCTGTTACCGCTCAAACTAGTAGGGGGTCCTAGAGGGGCACTTGCTAGGTCAAGAGCAACAATGAAGCTAAAAGCGCACTATCACCACAACTATAGCTTCCTACTCTTTACGGACTTTCACCGATGGGAGGAGACTCAATATATAGAGAATCACTTATAAAAGATAGATCAACTAAGATGGGTGTGAAGTGATCTCAGGAACCCTTTCCTAGGGGAGGCTCAAGAATGGAAGTTGCTTGCTTCTTAAGCAAGGTACAAGGCTTCCCAGGAGAAAGGGATGAGGATTTAAGGGCCTGGTTTAAGGAGTATGAATTGTAAAGGAGCTTCCAAAACCCTAAAATCTTTGTTGGACTTGGTTTCCCAAGTGGTTTTTGAAGAGTTGACTTTTCAAAGGTATGGGATAACACAGGACCAAGTGAACCCAGGTTAAGTCAAGGGAAAGGAGTTTAGCAAACAATGATAGATTTGAGCTAAACAAGGAGGAGAAAGGGACCAAAGAATGGATTTTCAATTGTAGGGGAAAAATGATCCCTATGAGGAACTAGCCTAGGGAAACTTAGGGCAAAAACCAATCTCGAGGCTAGTGCTTGGGATATCTCACAAACCCACTGTCGAAATTTCCTCAAATTTGGAGGCCTAGGAGAAAGCCACACAGTAGAGGCTAAGAGATTGAATTTTTCTTATGGGTGGTTTGTCGGGAAAATGATGCCCTAGGAGCCCTAATCTGGCTAGACCTAGAATATTGAAGGTGAGGTGACCTTAAAAGCTTTTATACTTCGTTTGCAAGGTGAAGTGGCTTGTCAAGAAAAAATCGATCATAGAATTATCCCTAGGAGAATTCATTCAACATACATGGCCCATACATAGAGATATTCTATATAGAAACATCATTCCACAATTTCGCAATAAATGCGTGCAACAACTAGCCCTAGTATACCGGAAACATCATTATAAATGCATGTGACAAAGTAAAAGAATAATAGCGTTAATAGCGTTAATTTTGTACTTACATGTGAGAGAATATATCCAACCACCAATAAACTTGCCAATCATTAAGCTTCAAGACAAGAAAAGACAATCCATACATCAAAATTCATCCATGCTCCAAAATTTCGTCCACCAAGAAGGAATAGCAAAAATCTCAAGAGAGATACGAGTCCAAACCAAGTGAGAGTGAGAAGTGAACTCTCATCATTTGTATTTGTACACGTCTAAGGAGTTTGATTTAGCTATTTGAGCCAACATTAGCCCCTAAGATAGAAATAATGTGCAAATAACTAACTTTTGGTGACAAGCCCACCAAACTAGCTCATAAACAAAATACAAACCTCTCAAGAGGTCGAATGATCAATAATACACATCATCGGGCTCTATAAGAAGCTTGATGAAGTCTATAAGTGCCATAATGGTGAATAGGACTTCCAAAAGTAATGGACAAGGGGTTGGCCCCTTGTTCTCCACACAATAAACCTGTGGTGCTCCCAATGGGTGTGAAGGCACACAGGTGACCTCATGGGTCTCCAAGTAAATTGAAGATGCTTGTAGACCATCTGCAAGGGCTCAGATGATGGTGTAAGTGATGCCACATCAACATACAATTCCTGGGTCATCTTCCAAGTGCATGGTACAATTGCGGGACTGTCTGGGCAAAGGTGAACCAGGTGCATCTTCTTTGTCCAATAGGTGAATCTCGAGCAATCTCTGAACATCTCTGGGGATCCATGGAGTGTTGTTTATTGCTGTGGAGGCCCATAGCTCTCAACACACACTCTACATGTGCTAATGTAGCCCTTTGGAGTGTTAGGACCCCATATCGGGAGACCAAACCCAAGAGGGAGACCACTTGCAATCTTACATAAGATCCAATGTGTCCCCTAGCCTTCTAGTATAACAAGTCATCAAGGAAACTGAGCAAAAGAGATTACAAACCATGGACAACAGGTGGGGACTTCATAGTGGCATGTCCTTCCATAATGGGCTTTGGCATGTGCTAATGTTTCCAAACTCCAAGTGGGGTTAACCAAGTATCCTATCAGGTGGTTTCTACTTCTAAAGGAAATAGTATGTCCAAGGTACACCATTTAAAAGGGTGGTGGCATGTGATGGAGAGATGAATGAAGTAGGGAATGAAAGGGGCAGCCTTGGGTCACATGTTGGGTTACAAGGGTAGCTAATACAAGGGAAGCCCAAGGGTATAGGAGGGAGCAATTGTGGTACATGAGGTGCCCCAACCTTGATTCTTCCACACTTCTTTATATACTTTTTTCCTTTTATGATTTTTCTTTAATTAATTTGTTAAACTCACATGGAATGTAAACAACGAAATAGAAAGATAAACATTCCATTGCATATATTATTGACATGATATACATTTATAGTACATGGGTTGACCCTTGGATTCATATTCCAAGTGGTCTCTTGGACTCCGGTGGCTGTTCACGTTCCACACCAACCCATAGAGGATTAGGTGTCCAACATTCCCCTCTTAATTCGAAGGGGTATGTATAAGTCTAAGAAAAGATATGTAATACAAAATGAGCAAAAAATGCATGGCAAAACTAGGCTGAATGTGCTCTCTGAAATGTTAGTATAAAGGGGGTGGTTTAAGGATGACCACCAACACTGAAATGCTTAGTGCAGTTCCCAAAACTCTTCCAAAGATGGCAAGAAGATGAAGACTTTTGCTAGAGGAAGTGTCCCTAATGATTTGGAGAGGGAGACCTTCAACCTGAAACAATGAGGTCTACAACCTACGGTGGTTTAAGGATGACCACCAACTTTGGAATGCTTAATGCAATTCCTGGAACTCTTCTAGAACTAGCAAGAAGCTAAAGTCTTCTGCTAGAAGAAGTGTCCCCAATTCTTTGAAGAGGAAGAAGCTCAAACTGAAAAGGGAGGTCTCACCCCGCATAGATGTTTTAAGGCAAACCACCAACCAATTGCATGCTCAGGGCATCTCTGTCTCTGGCTACAACTCTGAACCTGGTATGGCAGGTTGTGGCTCAAGCTCACTTGATGTGGCTTTGAAGCTTGTAGATGACCATCACTTCCTCTCCCTATCAGATACAAGGTGAGATGATGGAGAAAACTCAACTGCGAAATTGTTCAATACTCTAGAACAAGTTATGACATATGACTAAAATTTCTTCTTGGCTATTGAAGCCCATTGCCAAGAAGTGATCCATCCAAGATGAATCTTTGTTCTTGCAGGAGGCTTGTTTTTGAAGCATCTATGTGAAGAATGAGTACGATGACCATAATGCTTGCACGGATGAAGATCAAAACAATGATCTTTCACATGGCCAACTTTGTCACAATGTTGGCATTTAACAATCTGTTGTGGCTATTGTGGAAGAGGACCAGAATCTGAAACAACTGAAGGTGAACTATCATAGAGAAATCCAGCACTTTGAAACTAGATGGGCTTTGAGTAATCTGGATTGTGAAAGGAAACCTCCTTATCATATCCAAGACCTGTTCTGTGCTTGTTATAGACAAGCTCTTCCCAAGCTCTGATGACCGACTTGGGAAGTGCAAGCTGAATTTTTGCATCTGCGTGTAGCTCTGTTACTCGGGGCTCAAGGGGTAAGAGCAAGATGTGTGAGATATAGAAGTGGATACCCCCTTTAAGGTAGGGTGGTTCATTGCCCACCAAGGATTGGGACAATCATAGGTCCTCAATGATAAAGGAGGCTCATGTAGGACCTGTAGGAGCTGGGGTGATGGCCATGATGATGGGGTAGAGCTCACATATTAGCTTTTTCCCATGTGCTAAATGTGTTTTTCCCGACCATCTTTTGCATTTTCTGGTACATCTTCCTGTTGAATGTGGCCAATTAAGTTTTTACTTCTTTTTTTTCAACTGCATCAACCTCCGGGGCATTATTCTTGGCCCGACCCAAGGTGTGGGCAAGGGGAAGGGGAAGGCTAACCCTATGTGGACCCAATGGAGAAATGTAAACCCAGGTGGGAGAAATGATGAATGGGGTTATAATGAGTGGAAGGGGAATAATATATATGGATTAGAAAGCGGGACCACGCAACCAAAATTGGGGTTTCCCATAAGCCTGAGGGTCAGTAAAAGAGATCCCACGAGACTAAGGTCAAAGGTTAACATCCAAAAGAGAGGTCTAGGGGACAAGAGCACAAACCTAGCCCACTCTTTTCGTCGAATCCCCCCATTAATCCATGCCCAGAAGTGTCCATGATAAGCAAACTACAATACTCAATTACCAAATGACATGGCATACCTTTAGATTTGGGAGGCCCACCTTCAAACATACGATCATGGCAGATGGGTGAGGGACCACATGGCTAATTTAGGTGGTAGAGATGACACAAAGAGTTATTTGGTAGCTGCAAGGGGTTGTTGGCTGCCTGCTGAGGACCATCTTGGAGAAAAAATTTATCCTGGGGATATCACCCACAAAATGGTGGGTAACATGGCCCATGAAGAGATTTGGAGATTCTGTGTTAAAGAAGACCATGTGGTTGTTGATAATTGGCTTCCAGAGACTATGAGCTTGTATTTAGCACAATTTTTGCAAGGTAATCGTGGGTCCATAACCCACAGTCCCTGGATCGACAACATGAAAAACTTGAAACGAGAAAACTCTGTTTTGCGTGCTCTCATTTGGTATCAGAGCAAGGGAAATCCTACCTTAAAGATGTGGGGAAAGCAATTTTTAGATGATTAAAAAGCGCATGCTCTTTTGTTTTGTGCAAGTAGCAACAAAGAAATGTGAGAAGATTTGCAGTAGCCTAGAGCAAGGAGTGCTCAAATGATTCTAGAGAAAGTGGACCTAAGATGCCAAAACACTGAGCTCAGAGGAGAGAAGCTTGATGAGGTTTCATGTAGAAAGAAGGGGAGACTTGCTACTGCAGAGGTTTTGTTAAAACTCAAAGGTTTAGCTGTTACGTGAAGACTAGATGCTTATGACCAAGAGGTCATAAATTTTTGTACCTCGAAAGTTTGTGTTGATTTGTGGTAGCATCGGATGTGCTCTAGCCTCAAGATTTTCCAGGGACGCTAGGACACATGCATTTCATAATACCTAGAAATTGTTTTAGGAAATTCCACCCGGAGGAGGTTTAATTAAATTATTAATTATTTTTAATGGATGCCTAAGTCTAAACTCAGGAAATTAAAATAATTAAAGGGTATTAATTAAACTAGGTGTGAATATTCTAGAAGAAGACGAGGATCAAGCCAAGATGATCTGAGCCATTGATTAGAATCTAATCTGGACTTTTGATTGATCAACAAGAAATATAAGAAGAGGCTTGTTGGGCATTTGGAAAAATACATTGAGGGTGATCAAGAGATCGATTTCTCAAGAGAGCAACATAGCAGTTGCAGGAGAATTCATCAAGGAGATTTCTTGCAGGGGGGGCAAGGATAGTTTTCCGGCTAGAGAGATTCCTAATCTGCAAATACAATACAAAGGAGGAAGAGAGAGATCCAGAAGACACAACATAGAGCCACGCTGAGCAGTGTAAAGCCACGCTAAGGTAGCGAAAAGGCCTTGAGGAGATTCATGAATTTGCTTAGGAGTAGATCAGATCCAGGGTCAAGATCCAGAGTGTGAGACCGGTGGGCCAGAGCATAGAGCATCCAACCAACAGATCGATCAGCCAAAAGGAGTGACGCAATCCCCAGAAGTTGTGACGTAGAGCAACGGAGTGACTGCGCAAAGGTAGATTGGGGCTAGCCATTTAGTGGCTAGATCAGGGTTGAATCTCCAGTGATATTGTGAGGTATTTCTCACTAATTCTCTGCCAATAGATTCTCTATACCAGATAGCCAGTAAGGCATCCAAAGATTGTATTCAGAAACTACTACATAATAATTAAAACCCTCAGCTTCTGCACCGGTTTTCCCACATTGGGTTTTTTCCAAGACATTGTCCAAAAACAACGATGTCAATTGTGTGTGCGCTATTTCCTTCTTGCTCGATACTTGTTTCCACAATATTTTTTTATGTTGTGAAGGTTGTAGTAGATTTGTTTCGATGTCTATTGTGTAACATTGTAAATAACTTGATTCGGAAATTAACAAGTAGAAATCTAATCATTTGTTGCAGTAGAGAATTGGGTAACCGGTTTTTCACTTGGTATCAGGGGGTAGGTGAAGCAGGAGAGTAGAGCCGAAAGAGCCCAATGCTGCGCTGAAGAGGGAGATCGAAGAGTTGCATATGCAGCGAATCGAATCCCCAAAAGGATTGCAGCAGATCGAAGCTTGATGAGGTTTCGTGTAGCAAGAAGGGGAGACTTGCTACTGCAAGGTTTTGTTGCAACTCACAGGTTTAGCTATTACATGAAGACTAGATGCTTATGACCAAGATGTCATAAATTTTTGTACCCCAAGTGTCTGATGCAGGAGCACCAACACACCCAAGTCAAATTCAAAATACCTCCGAGAAATCTTCAAAAAAACAAATTTTTGGAAGGCATAGTTGTCAAGCAAAGAGGCAATTTGTTATTTATTGGCACAACTAGGCAAATCATTACAAATATTAGAAATTGGTTGTTGGCTCACAAGGTTATTTAGGGCATTGAGTTGAGGAAATCATGGATCTGTCATGATCCATGTTATTGTAATTTTTCTTTAAATTGTAATATGCAATGTTGTTGTGGGCGACCATTTTAATGGAGATCAGGCCAGCCAAGCCATGGCGTCATTATATGTGAATTAAAAGAGTGATTATATTAATTCCTGTTTCTCTGTGACTGAATTCATGAATTGTATAATCTGCATGATTCATTAGATGATTGATAGCATGTATTTTGTCTACATCACTGAATTTGTTGGTTGGGTTATTTTTACCATTACTGCGTTGGAATCTTTGTTGTTGGATTTGGATTCTTCGTTGTTGGAGTTGGATAAATGCTTGTACCAACAAAAATTCCTGTCGTTGTTGTTTGAATTTCATGGTGTGATTATAATTTATGGCAACATCTAATACATTCCATATCAACTCTGTTTTAATTCATTGGCATTAACTACCCTGATCTGTGGGCTGATTGACGTATAGATGTGCATGTAGATATGCTCATGTTTTGTGTTGATTTCAACATTGAAGAGATATGTGCCCCTGTTTTCACCCAAACTGTACATGAAAGATGCAACAACGCTCAGGATAGGGGCTACCACTCTAATCCCTATCGTCTCCATTCTAGTTGTCTCCCTACAACAACCTATGGTGGGTAGTCCCTATGAAAAGTGAACATGGGAGACTTGTTGGCAATCAACAAGTCCGGGAGACACAACTGAATGGCCTAGCAACTTGGTTCAATTAGCAAGTTAAATGATTTTATTAGATTATCGTGAAGGACCAGTGCCTTGAATGGGGTCAATTACTTGCTTAAAATTTTTTATTACCAAGTCATTGGATGAACAGTTGTTGCTTAAGGATGCTTCACTATCCCAAATGAGATGCGAGCCCTAAAACCTAAGTGAGATGCAAAAACTTGGTTTTTTTAAGTTATATGCCTATCTAAGTGTATCCTTCCTCTGAAGTGTTTTGAACCTAGTCTCTAGAGTAGGTTGTGAGAGAGAAACCGGGGGGAAGCAAGTTGAGGCTTGGTTAACGATACCTCCCCTAGGGTTCTAACCATCCGATGCCTCCGGCGCTGCAGAGACTATGGATCTAATGACTACAAGGTCACCATGTTAACCACTAAAGAGGTGCTAGGCTCATCAAGCTAGGTGAGAAAAGTGGGTTTTCTCTCTATCGACCAAGTTTATGCTTGGAAGTAAATTAATTAATGCAAGAGACTAATCCTACAATGCAAGTGCAAGAGATGGATGAGTGCTCTTAATGTGAGATTACTTAATGTTCTCAAGTACTTGATTACAATGATCTTCAATGAATAATAAAAGACTTAAACAATAAACAATCTCAACCACAAGAGAAGAGTGCACAAAACTTAACGGTGTCGTAAAATGTTACCCAATAATACCAATAGACTGATTGCCCAAGTGATTTAAACAAGATTAATGCTTCTTTACTAATTTAGCAAAAGATATCCAATCCAACAATGAACAATGTATCCAATTGTCCAATGATAGCAATGAGAAACAAGTCATTAATCATAATGATACTTAGAGCAATTAGCCAATCTTGCCTAAACACTTATCAACTTGATTAGATCACTTAGGTGTAAGAGTGCAAATAGATGCCAAAGGTGCAAAGAAGAAATATGGATCAACCACTAAACATATGATTGCAGCAAATAAGAAAATACCCAATTACTCAATTAAATACCTATCCAAGATTCACAAGGTATAAGAAGCAAAAGCTAAATGAGATTAGATGACATTCAACCACCTTTATCACCACTGTAATTTTTTATATCAGAGCTTATGCAGTAAATTTCAAACCTTGGAATAATTATTTTAGCCTTCAAAAAATGATTAAATATGCATAGAGATACAAGTCCAATGAGTGCAAGTGACAATATAATGATGAAATGTGATTACCAATGAGTTATTATGCCACTGTTATGAAATTTATTCACTGTTGTAGATATTTTATGTGGCTGTTGCAAACATACTCCACAAGAAACTCACTTAAATGCACTGAAATTGAATTAGGCTTACTTAACAATGCCTTAGATGAATTTGTAATGAATTTAGGCTTATAAAACATGTGTTTAGGCCTTAATTATACTGCTGTCATAAAAAACTTCAGAATTCAATTTTAGGACAGTAATGAAACAACAAGTTTAGAGAGCAAACCAAGAGGCCTTGAGGCATTGTAGATGGCTAGTTTTACCTCCAATGAACTCGGGTACTTGCAACCACAAAATTGGCTCTAATATTGCTGCAAAACCACTATCTTAGCCCACTCAAACAATGCAAAAATTAGAAATGATTGAATGTAAGGCTAGGGCAAGGGCTAGAAGGCTAGAAACCCCAAGACTAGGGCTAGAAGAGGTACAAGACAAGGCTAGAGGCCAAATAAGGGCAAAGAGAGGTCAAAAGAGCCCGGAAAAGGTCATGACAAGGGGAGACAAGCCCACAAGGGCTGACGCCAAGCCCTTAATGGTTGATGCAAGGGTCGAAAAAGCCCTATAAAGGCTAGTGGCTAGGATTTAAGCCCCTTAGGGGCTACGACCAAGTCAAAAGAAGGGGGTGAGGGGGAGAAGGGCCTCCAGAAGGCCATGACAGGGGTCAAGGAGGAGGGTCGAGGCTTTTTTAGGCCCATGACTAGGGCAAAAAAGGAGACTGGGGCGTTTTCAGGCCTGTGGCTAGCCAAACCAAGGAGGCTGAGGGGTCAAGAGGGCCAGGAAGGACTAGAGGGCTAGGCCTTAGGGCCTAAAAAATTTGGAAATCCTACAAAACAAATCTCCACAATTAGTTTCGAGGCTAGATCTTACCTTTCTAGGCCTAGATTTGCCCAACAAAATCCTTTGATCAACTTGAAAAATCGACCTATACAAATAAATCCAGTGTTCCACGGGGACGCGTCCCCCAGGGTCGGGTGCGTGCACCCCTCGCACCCCACACACCCGGGACGGGGAGACTCTTGGGGGTGCGTTCCACGTCCCCCTTTTGGGGAGACTCGAGGAGACGCAAGGGGGTGTGTTTCCCCAGTGTAGGAGACTCGACTCCCCGAAAGGGGTACTTCTGGGTGTTCCCCCCAAAAATGGGGTTCTTCTAGGCGTCCCCCCGAAAATGGGGTTCTTCTGGGCGTCCCCCCTTCATTTTTGTCTAATTACCCTTTATATAAAAAAAAATGAAAATTAATTTATTTAAAAAAAAAAAAAGAAAACCCCAAACTAACAAATAAAAAATTACATGAAAAGTTAGGTTTACTTTTCATTATGTCGTCATTTCATTATGCTCCCACTTCTACCTCTGTTAAAACAGCTGAGCGCATTTTTTTCTTCCGCCGTTTCACTTTGGGTCTGCTCCCATTGCGCCCACGAGAGCCTTAGGGCTCACGCCTTATCCCCCCTCTTCTCCACGCAGCGGTTGCCTTGCTGTTACCTTGCAGTGGTTACCTTGCCGCTCCACGCAGCCGGCAGCATTGCTGCTCCACGATTCCACCAGCCCTCCACGCAGCCGACAACATTTGCTGCTCCACCAGCCCTCCACGCAGTCGGCAGCATTTGCTACTCCACCAGCCCTCCACGCAGCCAGTAGCATTGTTGCTCCACGCATTTGCAGACTGCTAGCACCTCGACTACCCGTCCACGAAGCTCCACGCAACGAATTTCTCCACGACACGTCAAACGCAGCAGATTGCTCCACGAAGCTCCAGGCAGTTGCTGCTCCACGCAGTGCTGCCCCAGACTCCACGCAGCGCTGAGCCGGTGATCTTTGCTACTCCACACAGCGTTGCTGCTTTAGTCTCTAGACTCCACGCAGCTGTTTAGGACCCGTCCAGACTCCACGCAATTGCTCCAGACTGTATAGTAAGTTTCGCTGCAATTTTTATTTTTTTCATGTTTCAATGTTAAAGTTTTATCATTTATGTGGCATTAGAAAACTCAGAACTGTAAATTGTTTGTCAAATTCACCGTTTAAATTTTTTTGAAGCAATATCACTAGTAATAAAAAAATAAAAATTAAGAAAATTTTAATTGTTGTGAACTTAGAAGTTAGAACTATACAATTTGGAAACCAGTTGGCACTAGGCAGTAGGCAATAATCACTTAGAGTTAGAATAGTTTCTATTTTATAAATTTAAAATTATAATTTATTAAATTATCAGTTTTATAAATTGGTTTACTCAGTTTTATAATTATCAGTAGTTTTAAATTTTAGATTTGAAAACCCATCTGTAGGGCATTAAATAATACAAAATCTGCAAAATAAATTATTTGCAAAATGAGTGAGAGCAACCAAATTGGCAGTGACAGTCAAACTGAAATTGAAATTTTGATTCAATTATGAATTTAAATTTTATGTATGGATCAAATTTGAAATTTCAATGCATAGGTATTACTATTACTAATTAGTCTATTTAATATGTTTTCATTATTGAACAATGAATATGAACATGAAAATTTCAAAATTATATACATATATTAATATATAATATATATAATTAAAAATTATATTATATATACCTCGACATCCCCCCGTCCCCCCTAAATTTCCCTAAAATTTGAGGGTACTCCCACACATCCCCTTTGTGCGTCTCTCCGCACCCGCGTCTCCCCGTACCGGAGACTTGGTTGAACATTGAATAAATCAAAGAATGCCAAACCACAAATATATATACAAAAGTTCAAAACCCCAAAATTGATAAAATCCCAATTGTTGAAAAACATATGCATTAGAAATAATTTACAAATTATTTACAAATATACAATATCTACAAGATTTAAAATTTTTAGAGAAAATATTTTTGGATAAATAACAATTGATGAGTATATTTTTGAAAAACAAATATTTGTTGAAACCCTCTTGCAAAATCAAATACCATATGGAAATCTCAAAGCCCAAACATAGTTAGTCTTTCCCCACAATTTGTGAACTTCAAGCCCAGGGGCTACCGTACCTATAAATCTCTATTATATTCTCAAGAAAATTGTTAGATCATAGAGTGAATCAGATCACCTAAGATAGAATATATCAATAGAGTGTTCTTATCGTCGACAAATGAAATAACAATTATTAATCAATATTCAGCTCAAAATAAGATCACATAGCTAACACATACCACTAATCAGCGGAAGAAAAACACCATGAACTAAACCCCAAAGTCTTTCTATTATGATACAAATGTTCCCAACAGAGCAACAACTCAATACTAGCGTTCAAGAATTACATCATCCAAAAGATATTCAATAGAAGCAAAATGACTTCTTTATATAGAGGAACCCATCCAAATGGAAAATAACAACTAGTTGGCTTTATCCTCGTCAAAATAATCTCGACAGTTGAAAATAGTTTGATCATCTTTTAATCTTCACCGTCAAACCTTTAATTTTGAGGAAAAAATCAATTTTTTCTTGAAACCCACTTTTAATTAATCCAAAAATTAATATTTTGGATTAATTTCCTAAAACATTTGACTTTGGCTTAACCACCAAGGTCCAAGGGTTCAAATTTTCTTAAAATATTCATTTTTCCCTAGGTGGGGGACCTCCAAAAATTGATTTCTCTTTGACCCACGATTTTTTTATTACTTTCCACTTGGAAAAATTAGCTTCTTTATAATTATTTTTGACTCAAAATTAATTAATTTCTTGACTTAGGATTTTAAATTAAATAGCCAGAAAAATTAATTAATTGGCACTAGAGGACATTAATAAATTTTCAACCTTCAAATATTTTGGCCATGGTGTCTAAGTATGAGGGACCATGCATTAAAATATTTTTTACATCAAGGTATTACAACTAATTCAACTCTCAAAGGGGGAATACACCTTTACATATAGACCCTTATGGCATTACCCAATTCTGCGAAACAATATGATCCAGTATAGACCCAATGTGCTTGTAATAAACTAATTTAGCCAAATGTGCCTAAATTATTCCCAAACACACTTTTACCAAAGACCTGATATAACGCTAGGACTCACCTAAGACCTTGTCAAGAGATTCCACCCTAGCTTTGGGCATTAAGCTAGAAGATAAACTTTGTCGATTATCCATGTTAAGAAACACACATAAATTGTTGAGGTTCAAAACTTCTTAGGATGAAATCCGTTCCCAAGATCAATGGCTTACCTAGGTGTTGTTATATATTTAAAGTTTAAATGATCATACTGGTGTCATTTACAATATAACTTTCAGAAATTGGGTTTACAATTATACAAATGGTGTTGGCTAATGACTTTGACCTTTGAAAAAATTTCTTCATGTCTTCACATTCTACTTCCTCGGATTGTTGACTAAGTGTGGTCAACATCTGGCCCTACTTTGGGACATGTTGCTTCGTTTAAGGAATGTGAGAATCCAAAATCCTATATCCAAGAAAATAGAAGTCCATCAAATAGATACGAAATCCAAATCCTCATGTATATATAGAACATCTGTTGGAATAGAAAAATCTACTCTAAAAAATCAAAACGTAAAGGCATAAAACTTAAGTGCATGAAAATAAAACTAACTAATGACAAATAAAATCCTAACTTAGAAAGTAGGATTAGAAATATAATACAAAGGATGCCCTATGGCATAAGATGTCATCCCTGTAGTACAATTTGAGCATCTGCCCATTTGCTGGCAATTCCATGGGATCACCTTCCAAAGTATTAAGATAGAAATAATTTGTCCCAACAATTCCTTTGATAATATAAGGCCCAAGCCATAAACTGTCAAACTTTCCATGATTTTCGGGCTTCTCATTTATGCAATCCCATAATAACACCATAACGCCAACCTGTAAAAACCTGTTTTGAGACGATTTGTCAAAAATTTTCTTCATTCTGGCCTGGCCCTGGCATAGGTTATCAATAGTATTTCTGTGAGCCTCATCAAGTTCCATAATATGATCAATTCTTCTTTGTATTGCATCTTTCTCATTTGTAAAATGATGAAGAAGCTGATAAGATGCAAGTTTGAGATGGATAGGTAGAGTCACCTCTAGACCATAGACAAGCTGAAAAGGACTTTTCCTAGTAGCCCTCCTTTTTGTTATTTTGTCTGCCCATAAAGCATATTTGATCTTACTGTCCTAAGACTGCTTGTTACCCCCCACAATCTTCTTGATGATGGTTATTAGATTTTTGTTACTTGATTTTGCAAGTCTATTACCCTGGGGATAATAATTCAAAGAATGAGATAGAATGATTCCATATTTGAAGCAGAAAGAAGAGTACTTAGAAGAACTGAAAGCTTTGGCATTGTCCGAAGTAATTTTGGCAGGAACACCAAATCGAATGATAATATGATTTTCAATAAAATCCATGACAACCTTCTCAGTGGCATCCTTTGTTGGAATGGATTCAACCCACTTTGTGAAGTAATCTGTTGCAGTCAAATTCCATGAATAACCAACCATTACTAGAATTGTGGTTAAATTTTACCAATAAAATCCAATCCCCATCGCTGAAAAGGGGCCTATGCTATAACCGATTGAAGAGGTAAGCCTGCTAATTTTTTCTTTCCAGTGAAAAGTTGGCATTGTTGGGAATTTCTAGCAAATTTATCCACATCTGCAAAAATGGCAGGCCAATAATACCCAACATGCAAAATCTTGCAGGTTGTGGTTTTTGCTGCAAGATGCCCCCCACAAAATCCTGCATGGAATTATGTGATAAGTCTCTTAGCCTCATCTCCATCTACGCACTTGAGAATTATTCCATCTAGATTTATCCATCCAAGGTCATCCTTCAATATACAATACTTGGATGCCTTTACCTTAAGAGCTTTCTTTCTATGAGCGACCAGGTGATCAGGGCACGTGAGATTATCAAATAATAAACGATATCTTTATACCATTCAATCTTTTCCAACTCCTGAAGTTTGGGGGGAACAAGCCCTTTAGCCACGCCATTTTGACAAACTAACTCCAATGCTTTTTCATTACTTTTTGTCAACATTTTAGCCAATCCCTGGCCTTAAACAAGCTTGGTTGGTCTAATCTCAAGATCATATTCCTGAATCATGGTCACCCATCTAACACGAGTCCATAAGAAATTAGTTTGAGTTAATATATCTTTGATAGCAAAGTGAGGAACAAAGGCAATGATTTTAGAATAACCCACATATGTTCTGAAATGCTTAAGGGACTTGACCAATGCATAGGCCTCTTTTTCCACAACGCTAAATTCAATTCTGAATTTTGCAGGGACTTGCTCATGAAGGCAACTAGTTGCTCATGGCCTTCTTTGTTTTTATGCAATAGGAAGCCTCCTATAGTGTCTTCAGATGTAAAGGAAAAGACCATAAAATCCTTGGAATAGTCTGGGCTAATTAGGCCATGAGATTTAGCTATAGCATCTTTAATTTCCTGAAATCATTTTTTACCTTCAGCTTTCCAAACAAATTTAACGTCCTTCTTTAACAAACATTCTATGGGTTTAGCAATTTCTGCATAGTTTGGAATAAATCTCCTAAGAAAATTTGTCTTCCCTAGCAAGGACTGAAGGGATTTAATATTATGCAGCAATGGTATCTGTTGGATAGCTTCAACCCTTTCAAGGTCAATTTTGGTACCATCTTTGGAGATAATGTGACCCAATAATTTTCCTTCTGTTACCCCAAATACATATTTGGCGGGGTTTAATGATATTCCAAATTCTTGACATCTGTCAAAAATCTGTCTAAGATAGTTTATATGAGTTTTACCATCCTTTGAGAAAAAAGTGAGATTATCTTAATATATCTCAACAATCTTACCAATAAACTCCTTGAAATCATAGTCCATAGCCCTCTGAAAGATAGCTCTTGTATTTGTTAACCCAAAAGGCATTATGTTGTATTCAAAGGTACCCTAAGGCGTGGTGAAGGTAGTCTTATGTCGGTGTTTTTTCTTAACCCAGACTTGATTATAACCAAAGAACCCATAGAATAATGACATCATGCTGGATCCAATTATCCTTTGAAGCATATTTTCCATGTTAGGTAAAGGATAATTGTCCTTCTTACAAGCCAAGTTAGGATTTCTGAAATCAACACATAGTCTAATAGTACCATTCTTTTTTCCAACAATCAGCAAGTTTGAACACCGGGAAGGGTGTCGAGTTTGTCTGATGATACCAACAACAAACATTTTTTGTAACTCTTTCTAGACGAGAGGGGCTAACTTAGGATTGACTTGCCTAAGTGTTTGCGTAAATGGTTTGGCATCCTCATCCTTCAAGGGAATAATATGCAAAATAACATCTTTCCTGTAACCTTTTAGTTCATCATAGGAAAAGGTCAAGACATCACGATATTCAATGAGAAAATTGATCAGATTCTCCTTTTCCTCCTCAGAAGTCCCTTTACCAATTTTGAGAATCTTTGGATCTTCGAGGAACCAATATTTACCTCAATAAATTCACCAGGGTCTATCTTCTTTTCATCACCCTTTTTGGTAGCATCATTCCTATCAAAGAGTTGTTCCATAGCCACAATATTCTCAAGAGTAGGATTTATCGCATCTTCACTTTTAGAATTAGATCCTTCTTCCTTAGAGCATGCTTGAAAATTTTCAAACTCATCCAAGTGATTAAGAAAATAAACAATTTGTTTCTCATCCTCAAACACTTGCCAATGTTCTACGTTATCTTGGACTGCCAATCTGAACATTACTCATTTTGGCCCTATCATTTATCCAGTTATCAAATATTTGGAAAGTATAAGCAGCTACAGCAAGCTCATCTGCTTGACCATTTTCTTCTCTAGGAATGATTTGGAGACCAAAGGCATCAAATAATTCAATAGTATCCCATATAGCGTTCCTGTATTTTTTAAGCCTATCACTTTTACATGATAATATACCTTTAACCTTTTTAATGATAAGATCAAAGTCCCCTTTCACATTCAACAATTTTATCTTGAGGTCCCTAGCTATTTCAAGGCCCATCAACAAAGCTTCATACTCAGCTACATTGTTAGTAGCTTCGAACTCTAATCGAAAAGAAAACTTAAACATATGCACCAAAGATGATATCAAAACAACCCCAGCCCCTTTACCTTGCTTATAAAGTGAGCACCATCAAAGCTCATGTGCCATATTTGATCCTTAGGTTCATCTTTATGCTCTGGCAAAACTATAGGATCATAAAGGACAACACAATTTCCAATGTTGGATTGTTTCAGAATGGGCTCCTTCTGAGGATCCTTCAGAGGAGAGACCTTTTTTGGAACCTTCTTAATTTCAATAAAACCATTGCATGGCAAATAACGTGAGGGAGCTTGGTGCTTATTTCTACGAACTTCTACTTCAGGAGCTTTGATAGTTTCCTTGATTATAGCCTTTTGAAATGGATTCTTGATCATTTTATGGATAGGCATATATATTTTTGCATTGCTAATTCATTCTCCTACGTCAATATTAAAATGTAAATTTGAAACATCAGAGGAAACTTCTTTTGCGTTTTGATGTTCAAGCAAAATTCCGCATTCAACCTCGACATCTTTTTTGCTAGGAGGGATGAGAGTCTTAACACTATGGCTATTTTCAATAACTTCCATCCAATCTTCTTAAGGAAAATGAAACTCCTTTCCAAACATATTGATATGTTCTCATGTTGTTGTAAACTCGTCATTTAAAATATTCTTTGCAATAGCACAGGATTCTTCATCATGGAAACTTTGACATGGCTTGCAAAAAGACTAAAACACCATATTTGTAGATTCGAGTGGATAGGAAGTCTTTGCTCAGTGGGAGGATTCCTTTTCAGCCATGGATTATTATTATTTCTGGGTTGGACATTCCAAGCTTGATTCTGCTCCATTTGAACCTGCATGGCATTGGTCTCTCTAGCATGCTCAATTCACATTTCTTTAATCATTTGAGTTAATTCTTTAATTGAGTGATGCTCTACCTCCTTTATTTGGGATTAGACTGCTACCCACCATTTTGTGGGTGATATCCCTAGGAGAAATTTTTCTCCTAGGTGGTCCTCAGCCGGCAGCCAGCAACTAGTTCATTGTGCCATTTCTCCGCCAACTGAGTCAGCCATGTGGTCCCACACCCATCTACCATGATCATATGTTTGAAGGTGGGCCTCCCGAACCTAAAGGCATGTCTTGTCATTTGGTAATTAAGTATTGTAGTTTGCTTAACATGGACACTTCTGGGCATGGATTAATGGGGGGATTTGGCAGAAAGAATGGCCTAGGTATGTGTTCTTGTCCCCTAGTCCCCTTTTGGATAATTAACCTTAGATTGTCCCATGGGATCTCTTTTAATGACCATTTGGCTTTAGGGATAGTATTTCACAGGAAACCTTGATTTTGGTTGCGTGGTCCCGCTCCCTCATCCACATATACTACCCCCTCTCCACAAATTATTACCCCATTCATCATTTCTCCCACCTGGGTCCCCATTCCTCCACTGGGTCCACATAGGGCTAGCTATCCCCTTCCCCTTGCCCACACCTTTGGTCAGGCTTGGAATGATGCCCCAGAGGTTGATGCAACGAAAAAGAAAAGAAAAAGCAAAATTGGCCACATTCAACAAGAAAACATACCACAAAATGCAAAAGATGGTTGAGACAAACACATTTTGGCTGTGGACAAAAGCCAACACATGAGCTCTGCCACGTCATCATGGCCATCACCTTGGTTCCTACAGGTTCTATGAGCCTCCTTCATCATATAGGAATCCATGATTATCCCAACCCCTGGTGGGCAATGAATTGCCTTACCTGAAAGGGGGTATCCACTGCTATATCTCACACAACATGCTCTTACCCCTTAAACCCAGAGCAGTTAATTAAAGAAAAAGGAAAAAGGCATATAAATAAGGGAGGAAAAATCAAGGTCGAGGCATCTCATGTACAACGATTGCTCCCTCCTATACATTATATACCCAAGTGTGGGTTTCCCTTCTACTAGCTACCCTTGTACCACAACATGTGGCCCAGGGCTACCCCTTCTCATCCCCTACTCCATTCACCTCTTTATCACATACCACCACCTTTTAAATGATGTACTCTGGACATATTATCCCTTTAGAAGCAGAAACCGCCTAATGGGATACTTCGTTAACCCCATTTGAAGTTTGGAGACATTAGCACAAGCCAAAGCCCATTATGGAAGGACAAGCCATTATGAAGTCCCCACTTGTGGTCCATGGTTTGTAAGCTCTTTTACTCGATTTCCTTGATTTTTTATGCTAGAAGGCTAGGGAACACATTGGATCTTATGCAGGATTGCAGGTGGTCTACCCATACGAGGTCCTAACCCTACAGAGGGCTACATTGGCACATGTAGGGTGTGTGTTGAGAGCCATGGGCCTCCACAACAGTAGAGAGCACTCCATGGATCCCCAAATATGTTCAGAGATTGGCTCAAGATCCACCTATTGGACGAGGAAGATGCGCCTGGTTCACCCTTTGCCTAGCCAGCCCCACAGATGTACCATGCACTTGGCAGTTGACCCACAACTTGTAGGATGATGTGGCTTCACCTACACCATCATCTAAGCCCTTACAGATGGTCTACATGCATCTTTGACTCATTTGGAGACCCATGAGGTTATTATTGTGCCCCTACACCCACTAAGAGCACCACAGGTTTATTCTTTGGAGAACAAGGGGCCACCCCCTTTTCCATCACTTTTGAGGGTCCTATTCTTCATTATGGAACCTATGGACCTCATCAAGGCTCTTGGAAGGCCCTACAACATGTATTGTTTATCATTAGACCTCTTGAGAGCCTTATTTTTTCATTTAAGAGCTAGTTTGGTCGGCTTGTCACCAAAAGTTAGGTTATTAGCACATTTTTTATTCTTGGAGCTTATGTAGGCCTAAGAGACTAATTCGAACTCTTAATTAGTGTATAAATACAAGTGAGATGAGTTCGTTTTCTCATCATCACTTTGGATTGGATCTCTCTTGCATGAAGAATTGGAGCATGTATGAATTTTGATGTTTGGGTTGGAGTAATTTTTTATCTTGGAGCTTCTTTATTGTCAAATTGTTGATGTTCGGATCCATTTTATTACATGTAAGTACACACTTTTAATGCTATTCTTGTTTTACTTTTGTCATATGCATTGAATGGGATTTTCACTATAATAAGACTAATTACTGCATTGCATAATTGCAAATTTGTGGAATTAGTGTTTCTATATCGCATCTCTCAATGTTTGGGCCATGTATGTGAATGAAATCTTCTTGGGATAAGTCCATCGAGGAATTTATCTTGATAAGCCATCTCTTTTTCCAAGCAAAGTATAAAAACTTTAAGGCCTCTACCTCTTACCCTAAAGGCTAAGTGAAGAAGTACTTAAGGCCTCCTTGATCAAAATACAAGTTCCTTTTTCATTATTCTCCTAGATTCCACTTTCCCGAAGGGATTAAGGCACTGGTCCTCCAATAGGTGATCACTCAAAGAATATTTTTCTTCACCTTTCCCTCTTTCTTCTAGGCCTAGCCAAGTTGGGTAACCTAGGGCATCATTTGCCCGACAACATAGCCCAAGAAAAAGTTCAATCTCCTAGCCCCTACTGCGTTGGTATGTCCTCAAGGGCCCCTCCAATTTTGAAGCCATTTCGACGGAGGACTTGTGAGATAACCCAATCCCTAGCTCCGAGATCAAACTTTGCCCTGGTGTTCCCTAGGCTGGTGCCTCATAGAATCGATCTGACTCCTTTAAGTGGAAATTCTTGTTTTGATCCTTTCCCCTTCCTTGTCTAGGTTAAGATCATCATTGGTTGCTAGACTCTTCTCTCCTTAACCTAATCTGGGTCCACTTGGTCCCATGTGGTCCCACACCTTGAAAAGTCAAATATTCAAGAACCATTCGGGAAGTCTAGTCCAATAAGGATTCTAGGATTGGGAAACTCCTTTACAAAGCATATTCCTCTAACCTAACCCTTAATTCCTCACCTTCCTATTCTGGAAATCTTTGTACCTTGCTTAACAAGCAAGTAAGATCTATTCAACCCCCTTCTAGGAAAAGGATTATTAAGGTCACTTCATATCCATTGATTGATTCATCCTTCACAAGTGACTTTCTATACACTGGGTCTTCTCCCATCGGTGAAAGTCCATAAAGAGTAGTGAGTCTTAGCTGAGGTGACAGTGGGCTAAGCCTCCATCGTTGCCCTTTGATCTGGCAGTTGTCCCTTTAGGATGTCCCTTTATGCCCCCTGCTAGTTTGAGCAGTAACATAGACCTCTTTCAAAACCAAGAATTTATGAATTTCCAAATGCTTTCTTATCCTTTTCTAAATCTTCGAAAATAGCTTGAGCAATAGCTAAATCAGTTGGATTTGCACATTTAATTTCATAAGACATATCGACACAAAAAGTTTTGAGATATTGCTCTAACAAAGATTTGTCTAGAGGCTTATAATCCTGAGTCATTTCTTTGATAGTGCCATTAAATATTTGATTAAATTTCTCAATCGTTTCATCCTCATTCTTCTTTATGTTGTTGATGGCTTTGAAAAGATACCTTCCTTCTTTCTTATCCCCATATTTTCCTTTAAATGCAGTGATGAGAGTTTGCGGAGGATCAGAGAGTTATCAAGCTTGTCTAAGTACCACTATAATGCGTCATCTTCTAATGAGAGGACAAAGAGCTTCATTTTGACATCTTCATGATTGTAGGTAACAGAGTGAGCATGTCCTCACAAGAAAGATGTTAACTTCCTTGTGGGCCTCAATAGTGATTGCATTGTTCCCCTGAAACATAGGAATCTTATACATACCATCATTTGGAAGATTATGGGGTTGCTCCTAGATATTGGCAAAGTTGCAAGGCTTGTAGAAATCCATGAAATTCTGACTGACGAGATCAAGGAAAAGCAAGTGGATATCAAGAAGGGCTTCCTGTTCGAGAAAGATTAAATGCTTACTAGAATGTAATTTTTCTAACCGAGCTCTTAGAGCCTTTTCAGGATTGGGAGCGGGGTTAATCAAGCTACCAAGATTTCTTCTAGTACAAGCTCTTGTGAATGGATGAATAAGTGAATTCGCCACCCAAACAAGAAACTAACCCAAATGCCCTAGTGCTAAGGTGCAGATAGAAAAGGTGAACAAGGTGATAAGAAGATTAGTGAGATGTCAATCTGCCAGCAAATGTGGCGTTGACAGGATGAAGAAGATGAAGATGATTAGGAAGAATGTCGTTAAAGCGCCAAGAGCAAAATAAACTTATCCCCGACAACGATGCTAGAAAATGTTGTCGCCCAAACTGTACATGCAAGATGTGACAACGCTCAGGACAAGGGTTGTCACTCTGATCCCTGCCCTCTCCATTTCAGCGTTCTCCCTACAACAAGCTATGGGGGGTAGTCCCTATGAAATGTGAAGATGGGAGACTTGTTGGCAACCAACAAATCCAAGAGACACAACTAAATGGCCTATCAACTTGGTTGAATTAGCAAGTTAAATGATCTGATTAGATTATCGTGAAAGAGCAATGCCTCAAATGGAGACAATTACTTGCTTAAAACAAATTATTACCAAGTCACCGGATGAACAATTGTTTCTTAAGGATGCTTCACTATCCTAAATGAGATGTGAACCCTACAATCTAGGTGAGATGCAAAATCTTGGTTTATGTTAAGTTATATGCCTATTTGAGTGTATCCTTCCTCTTAACTATTTTGAACCTAGTCTCTAGAGTAGGCTATGAGAGAGAAACCAAGGGGAAGAAAGCTGAGGCTTGGTTAACGATACCTCCCCTGGGATTATAACTACTCGATGCCTTCAACGCTACATACACTATGGCTCTAATGACTACAAGGTCACTGTGTTAAACACTAAAGAGTTGCTAGGCTCCTCAAGCTAAGCGAGAAAGGTGGGTTTATCTCTCTATCGACCAAGCTTATGCTTGGAAGTAAATTAATTACTACAAGAGACTAATCCTAGAATGCAAGTGCAAGAGATGGATGACTGCACTTAAGGTAATATTACTTAATGTTCTCAAGTACTTGATTACAATGATATTGTAACAACCCTGGTGAAAATTCCCCGCAATAAAAGTTAATAAAGGCAAAATAATAACCACGGTTGATGGTACACTTATTCCAAGCTGAATGTTTGGCAAAATCATAGTGATGGGGATCACTGGTGATTGATTAATGGTTAAGGAAATTGGAAAAGGCAATGGCAAAGACTTTGGAAAGGCAAAATGGCATTTTGGCACAGAAAAAACAAGCAAAGGTAAATGCAATGATACTTCAGAGTTTGTCAGAATTACAGCGACAGGGGCCACTTCGGATCAGCCATGAGCAGGAGGATAGAACTAATGGGGCATATGGCAGTAGGTCTCATGGTGGTCACAGGTCAGATAGAGATGATACGATCAGAGAGAGCAGGTCCTTGGATACTCCAGATAAGAGAGGTGATGGACGCAAGTACTATTCTAGTTCTGGTTCTAACAAGCATTATGATCGACATCGTCATCATCCTTACAGGAGTAGTGACAAGGGATATTTGTTGGATGAGTTTAAGAAAGCAAAAGCACCTACATTTGATGGAGAGATGAAGAAATCATAGGATGCAGAGGCAAGGTTGCTTGGTATGAGGAAGTTCTCCAGGTTGCACGATTATTCAACAAACATGAAAGCCAAAATATCTACATTTAATCTCAATGATAAAGCAAATATTTGGTGGGAAGATGTGAAGAATGTTAGAGGTATTCATGAGGACTTGACTTGGAATGAGTTCGAGAGAATATTCAAGAAGTACCTATCAGAGAGATACATTGATGACAGGGAAAAGAATTCTATGAGCTAAATATGGGATTGATAATAGATGAGGAGTAAACTAGCAAGTTCTTAGAGCTATTTAGGTATGTGACTTACCTCAAGGACGAGAAGGCCAAGATTCAGAGATTCATTAGTGGATTACCAATTGCATTCAAAGGCAAGTTGGACTTGTGGCAAAGATCATCGTAGGAGATGTGAAAAATCGGTGACCTGATTCCTACTGCAACAAACTGATAATATTTCTCCTATTTGTTAAATTACTTTGAACAAATTACTTGCAATTTTCTATGGAAAATATCGAAATACATATACTGCAGCCTTCAAAAAATAAAATACTGTGGAAACTAAATATTGCACTGGAGAGAAATAAACACAAACACAATTACACTATTGTTTTTGGACAAACGTCCTCAGAAAAACCCAATGTGGGAAAACCGATGCAACAGCTGAGGGTTTTATTATTATACATTAGTAATCCGAGTACAAATCATTAGGTGCCCAAACTGGCAATCTGATACAGAAATAAACTAGTAAAGTGGCAGTAAGAAAAATCTCACACTGTCACTGGCGATGTGAATCTCACACTATCACTGGCAATCCGAATCTGATCCAAGCTCTGGATGGCTAACCCCATGCTGCCTCTATGCA
Organism: Pinus taeda; assembly: GCA_000404065.3. NCBI lineage: Eukaryota > Viridiplantae > Streptophyta > Pinopsida > Pinales > Pinaceae > Pinus > Pinus taeda. The sequence goes on along the minus strand of APFE031404250.1, from coordinate 81,317 downwards.
ACCTCTGCGTCAGCCTACATAGATCTGTGTCACAACCTCTGGGAACTGCATCACCTCCTCTGATCTTCTGCTGGATGGAAACTTGATCCTCTAGCCCTCCAGTCTCACACCCTGGATTCCGACACTAGATCTCTACTGCTCCTCAGCAGAATTTCAGACTCCCTCTGAAGCACTGTGTTGCCTCTCTGAACCTCTCTCTACCTTCTCTACCTTACACTCCCCCGAACTGGAAAATCTCCTCTAGTCTACTATTTCTTCCCCTCTCTCACTGCTTCAACTCTACTGAATCACTTCCACCAACTCACAACTACTACAAGAAATCGACTTCCCGACAAAATTGAACTGCATAAGTGTGTTCTCCAAGTGCCCATCAAACTCCTTATAATCTCTCGTTGGAGCATCAACGGCAAGATTAATACATAATCAACATCTAAGATTAACTAAGAGTTGATCCTCATCTTCTTCTAGAAGATTCGCACCAGATTTAATTAATACCTTTTAATTAACTAGATTTCCTCAGTTTACACTTAGGGAACCATTTAAAAAAAAAGCTATATATATATATATATATATATTATTATATATATATATATATATAAATATATCATCCTATTGGTTGAATTCCAAACGATCGGGGGTATGGGAATGCATGTGTCTGTCTCTCTGCAAATCCTTTTTGAGGCTAGAGCAATTCGATGCTACAAAAAGATAAACCTCCCTCTAGCAAGGAATGCGCCTAGTTGTTGCACTAGCATCGACTCTACCTTTACACCATCGCCTGTGCAATGCTGATGTTCTAGCTTGCTACTGCCCACACTACTGCGCAATTTGATTGTGCATTCATGGATGCTGCTGGCCTTGTGAATCTGCTGCAATCACTACATCTGCAGCTTACAACTCTTCTCCATCTGTTACTGCTGCAACTCCACTGCAACCTACTGCTATGGAAAAGGCATCAAAAGTACTAAACCAATGTGGCAGTATGGATTGCATTTTGTCGAGTTTTGACTATTGCTAGCCTCTGCATGTCACTGAGCCTCTATGCTTCTGCTGACCCTTAGATGTGTGCCATATTGCACTGCTGGCAACTCTGCTTTGCGCTGCTCATCTCTGACTGCTACTAGTTACTTGCATCTGTCACTCTAGCCACTTGACTGCTCAACTGCCACTAATTCTCCTGCTACTGCATGTCTTGGGCTCTCGTATGAAAGGTATGATTCATCAGCTAGACGCTCCTCAAGGAAGACTGCCCATCCTGTAGCTTTCTGGGGCTACAAATCCAGTCATGCATCCCTTTGAAGGAGGAGATCCTTTCTTTTGATAACGCTCTTAAGATAGAGCATTTGTGCATGCCTCATTTTTCTTTTGGGTTATCCAAACCTCCTGCGACAGCTTCCTTGATTGAAAAAAACTTCAATCGCTTGATCTGCTTCACTTTTATGTCATCATACCATCTTCATGAATTCCACAAGTTTGGAATTCTTAATGAAACACTTGCTTTCTTTCTTGATCGGTGAACTTTTCGATGAAGATTCCATCAGAGAATCTTGAGGATCTAAAGTATCCCTATCAACAAATGTTTCTTTTTGTCAGATGTATGATGAACCTTGTACTAGATTACCTCGCCACTTATGTTTCCAATGAGATTCCCAAGAGCTATATTATAGGCTTGTCTGATTATGGTTTCCATCCAAAAGGTAGGGATGTCGATTGGATAAAAGCAGTGGTTGTGACACATCTTTATGCCCATAAGAAAGACCTTCCTTTTTTTGCAAGTTCTTCAAGCTCTCATATTTTCTCTTGCACATTATTTTATATAAATTTTAATCGATCGTATCTTTGTCATTGCACGTTAGGAACAACTACAGTGGCTTCATTGGAAATTTCATTATACGTGACCCTATCCTTCTAGCTATTAGGATAGGAGTAGGATTAGATGCATTCTAGTTTCCCCTCTCTCGCACTCATCTGCACTTCTTCTCTTTAGTCTTTTCTGTCTTTTCTTACTTTTGTCTTCCATCATGTTTGATTTAGCCTCCTTTGTTTGTGCTTTGGTTTCACTTTCTTGTTGCAACTTGTCTTTGCCTTTCTATTCTATTGATAATACTTTGCATGAAGAATGTACTATTTGGGCTCGAAAGATAATGTGGCCAAATAGAGGACTTTGTGACATGGCAACATTTGGCTAACTCTCCATCCTTCTTCCTTGTCTTGGTTACACCTTTTGGTTGATGATGTTCCGATAGAAAATAAAATCCTGGCGTTAGGAAAGCCTTGTGTTGAAACCTAATCTTTGTGTCTATTTTGGAAACCCCATTCCTATGCTCGAGTCTTTATGTTTTAGTGTTTTCATCCTTATCCAATCAAGTAGAGAAGCACAAGGGGAAAATCTAAACAAGCGAACCAATATCAGAGGTCTTATATATGCTTCTTTGAAGGGACAACCCCTCTTACTCTCAATAATCACGATCCCTGTTCCGCCCATGAAATAAATAAGTGTTGATGCACAATCCTATATAAATAAATAAATAAATGTGAAAGAAGTGAAAGGCTTCCTCCACAGTGAGGTGAAGCAAGCAACTTCGTCGGGGTACTTTCCAAGCTCACTGGAAACGGAGCAATTTTTGTGTTCCTAAGTGACTTCGCCAGGGATGTGTCCATGCTTGTTGGCAGCGAAGCAACACCAGAGACAAAAAACTATGATGATGTCCCAAGCTCATTCTTTCAATACTTCTATGATGCCTTGATGCATCCCTTTTAGTGAATTATGATGGCCATATCTTACAACAAAAGACTTAGGAGCTTGAAAGGGACTTAGGTGAGGAAGACTATCTCAATAGTGGAGATCTATTACTTCCTCCTTAGATTTCTTCTTTTCAGCTTCCTCCACTTCCTCGGTAATGTGGCCTTCTTCTCTTCTTCTTTTGTTATTGTCCTTCTTGTTCTTAAGACAATCTCTTTTGAAGTGTCCATATTCTTGACACCCATAACATTGGATTTTAGCCATGTTCTTTTTCTTTTTCTGAGGACCAAACTTTCCAAATTGTCCCTTTCTCCTTGTCATTGCAGCACAAGCTTGATTTTGCTCACCTGCTCCCATATCAGATCTGGCCTTTACTCTAGATTCTGCAATCTTGCATAGTGACCATAGATCTTGGAATGGAGTAGCTTCTTTCTTCCCATAAATACTTGAAGTAAAGTTACCCCACTCCTCCAGTAGTATATTTAATACGACTGTAGTCATTTCACTGTCAGACATAACTTCTCCCAGATCTCAGTTATCCTCATAAAGTATGAGGCTATTCCATCTTCCCTAGACATCTTTAGCTTGTAGAGTTATTGCCTAAATGAGATGACTTTTGCAACAGTGCTTATGGAATACAACACTACCAGTTTGTTATAGATTTCTTTTGAAGTTTCGAGTTTAGATACATATGAGATGAAGGGATCCTTGATGGATTCTATGAGAATCCTTTGAGCCCTAACTTCCCCTTTCATATACTTGGCAAGAGTTTGAGCATCTTCCTCTCCTGTTTTTGCGATAGATCCTTTGACATGAACCATGACATCATTTTCAATGAGATTTAGATCTGTCCTTTTCTTCCATGCAAGCTACTTTGAAGCCCCAACCAATTTGTTGCTTTCCTTGCAAAAAGACATTTTGACAGATTCAAAAAGGTCATATACTTACTTGATAAGATGCTCCTTTCTCCTTGTTGCTTCTTTGATGTTGATGATGATATAGAGGATAGAAAGCTTCTCCTTGATGAAGGTAGTTTTCTTCAAGAATGATCCTTGATCCACAAGGAGAGAGATGACACCGCCTTTTGATCTAGCTTCTCTAGGAAGGAACTTGATGTATAAGATCTTCAACTTGAGTAGGGTCTTTATGGTCTCTTGAGATGTCTTGAGAGTTCCACCTTCTTTGTAGGCTTCTTCTTTGGTTATGATGCTTCCTTTGTAGATCTTGACTTCACGATGATCTTTGCTTTGATGCCTTCCTTGAAACTTGATCCTTCAATGTCTTTTGATTAAATGCCCTTTCTTGACTTTGTTACCTCAGTTCTGATACCATGTTGAGAAATCTAGGGCATCAAGTATTAAGTGATTTCTCTTCAATTAGTAACTTCGTGTGAGTGCTTTTTACTTCTTTAGATTAAAACCTTCTTTTACTTAGGTTATTAATGTTCTTCTTCATCAAACATCTACCAATGCATGAACATAAATAGACAAGAGACACAGAATGTAGGCTATTAGCCAAGGCCAAAACCTCTCACTCTTTGAAAGGAAAACCCGCACAAATTCTTCTTATAGAGATTCCAATTGATGAATACCAAGACCAAGACCCTTGACCTACTTGTCACTCCAAGACCAAGACACTAGTTCTCTTGACTGTCAGCCTTCTACTCTTTTCCTCTTCTCGACTCCTCTTCCACTTCGACCTTATTAGCACCGAGACATAGTTATAGTAGTAGCATCAAAACGAACTGTGGTCACACTGAGTTCATCTCCTATCTGTGCACACTGAGATGGTCACCAAAACTGTGATATCAACGAACTGCAGTCACACTGAGATGGCACTAAGATTGTGGTTTTCTGAACTATAATGACACCGAGATAGAGAGACTTATTCTTTGTGATAATACCGAACATTAATCACTGTAATTTCATCGAACTTTCTCCACTGTAATTCAGAATATGATCCAAACTTCTGCTTCTCTGTGTTAGCCTGAGCTCTGTAGTCACTGTAATAGGATCTGAATTGTTTACTATAATAACATCTCATTGTAATAGCATCGAACTGTTCACTATTATTATCTCGAGTTCCTGTATCCTTATCCGAGCTCCTTTACCGAATTTGTCTCTAAAATTAGTCACTCGAATTTTCAGAGGTAATCCGAACTTGTTTTCTGTGGAATAGGCCGAGTTGCCTATTTATAGTAGTTTGCCCACGTAAATTAGTCGACCTGACCATGTGAGGAATTGTGTCTCCAATTTAGGTGAGCCGACATGAGTTTTATATTTCATCTTGAAGCTGACTTGAAGAAGGATAACTTGTGCCTGTCTTGGAGGGCTACTTGACAATCCTATTGACTTATATACATTTGTAACATGACCAAGAAGGGTTCATCATACTAATATTGACTCTCTTTTGACTTTTATGAATAGATGACAAATCCTAAAAGCTCACAATGGGAGCCATCTAATATTAAAATTCCTTGCTCATGAAACCCATGAGGCAAGCATTACAATAATAATTTTATTTTTCTTCTTTACATCATTTACATAAAATCACAATTACACATCATTATGAAGAACGAACCTAGTTACTTTCCAACACTGACTGCATCTTGCTGACACTGTGTCACTGCAGCTAGCTCTGCATTGTCTCACGTGTACTGACTGCAACTAGCTTTGTTGACACTAAATCATGCTACTATGATATTGTGGGATTTTGTAGCAAAAGTGATGGTCCCACTGCAACAATATGGAACTAATCTAACTAATATCCTTGTTGCAACTGCGTTGGACCCTTCCCAGCAAGCACACTGGAGTCGCATACTCCTCCATCGGGATCTGGTGTCCCACTATCTCCTTTTGAGCCTTGTCCCTTACTCGAAAACTACTTCGCTTTGGAACTCGCACTTCCTTCGACGCCTTTCCTCGGCAACTAAAAGTCGATCAGTTGTGCGCCTCCTCTAGGAATCTTGTATGACCAACATTACATGAAGAGGCGACTTTTTTTTGAAGCGGGGACACGAAAGTGTCATTTCCCAAAAATCTAGGAAGCGAACCATCTCGGAAGCATCTACTATATATATATATATGGGCCTAATGGTTAAGAGCATGTGTTTCCTCCTAAGAGGTCTTAAGTTCAAAACCATAGGGGGGTAGAGTATGTATGCCTTCGTAGACTTAGCATTTATATTCAAAAAACACATCCCAAATACCAAATTAGTTGTAGAAGACATGAAAACATGCATATTTTTACATAAATCAAGATAGATATGGCATCCATGATTCTATTGTACATCAATGATTAATTATTCGAACATCAACCATCTAGATTCTAGCAATTACATACATACATTAAATTTTTAAGCATATCATAAAACATAAAACATTTAGAAGATGAAATCATGAAACATTCAAGTAACTTATCTAGCAAGTGAGCATCTGTCAACATGAGTTGTGTCCAAAATTCAAATAATAATGTTTACAACATGGGCCACTTGCCCACCACCAAGACTCAAGTACACACTGAACTAGGAAGAGTAAGACAAAAATCTTCAAATTCACAACAATGTTAATTTTTGCAACTGCGGTAAAATTCCACCTTGGACGGCTCAAATGACTGAGATAATGCTTGCATTAGGTTCCTCTTTTAGAGAGGACGAAAATCAACCTAAAGATCACCCAATTTGGTTAAGCGAAAGTTGAGTTATGAATTATTTTATTCATACATGTATTATGGAATGGGTCGGCCCTAACATCATGAGTAACTGCTTGGGTCAGTCTTAATCCTAAGTGACCCCTCATGAAATCCTATAAATAGAAGAGACCTCAAGATCATTTGGACACATCTTCTCCTCTTTTGTCTCGGTTCGCACAGGTTCGACGGAAGGAGTTCACTTAAGGGTCTGAAATTACAGGCGAAAGGTTCGCTCTGGGTTAGGGTCTTCTTGATCTCGGTCGCTAGCACATAACAGGGCATTTCGGTCCCTGGTCGCTGGCATACAATCCTATGAGAGCAACTATAGACCCTTGGACGTTGGCACAGAGGCTTATGGGAGCGACTCTGGGTTCAGAGGCAGATCGAAAGGTTCCGGTCCCTGGTCGCTCGCACAGAGTAGTCTTGGGAGCGCCCAGAACATCAAGGTTGCTCGCACGGCTCAGCTAGGGAGCGACTTTGGGTTTTTGCAATTCAATGTCAGAGTCGCACGTATAGAGACCTCCTGGGAGCGACTCTGCAGTCACAATCACTCGCATACTGTATTTGTGAGAGCGACCCAAAAGTTTCAGTCGCTCACAAACAGTGTTGATGAGGGCGACCCAATTCAGATCTAGGGTTTTGACATCTTGGCATCTGTTGGCTTCAGTGATCAGGTAGATATGGGTTTCTCTCTACTGTTATACAGATCTGTAGATCTAATTTGTTAGTTTCCGCTGCAAACATATGTATTGGGCTCATCGACAGTGACAACAACACTCAGCAGTATTCGACACAGTGACATCAATACTCAACAGTATTCAGCACAGTGATAGCAATATACAACAGTTGAAATAAATTTGTGACAATTCATTACATCCATCAGTATGAGGGTTCTGATTCCTAGCATGATTAGATTTGTTTCATAGATATCATTATTGTTTTGTTGCATAAACAAAGTTATGGATCATTGTACTCTCTTTTGTTGCATAACTTGATGATGATCTAAGAAGAAGAAGATTTGCAAGGGTTTTCCCCATAGTGTGTTTTGCCCTGGTCTTGGACCAATCCTGGTGTCTCTATGTGTGTGCATGCTTTCTTCTATTGTTCCTTTTATATCCCGCTGCATTAATGATGATGGTGATGTTGTTTCTTTCTATGTAATTGCATACGCTGATATATAATGGTGAAGATCTGAATAATGTAATGATGATATGGGGTGAACTTAATGTATTTATGATGAAATGCAACTATCATAGCAAAGAACAATGTCACCCTAAGAAAAATTAACATACAAGACCTCAAATCTAATCTATGAAAAAAGTAGTGAACTTGGAATATATCTACTAATCTCCCCTCCTTCCACCATGTACAGGATGTGAGCCTCCACGTGGTGGCAATGAAGAAGATGGTGGCTCTGGAAGTTGTGGCACTGGAACTGTTGAAGATGAAGCCCCTGTTGGTAGTGTTGAAAGCATGGAACCTAGGAATGAAGCATCCTCCAATTTCTCTAATCGCAACACTCCATCCTTCAAATTGGGCTCTTGAATTTTCGTCCCAAATCTTAAGATATTTATCCGGATCCTTTTAACACTGTGGATGAAAGAATAAGAGCTCCAACACCTCTTTGCGTGGATGAGTATGCTCAATAATTTTTCCTGTTGCCTTACAATTTGTTGCATTATTAGCGATCACTTGAACCACATTATTAAGACCAACATCTTTGATTGATCGCAATAGGAGATCTGTAATGTTTTGGGAAGCTGCACTGATGGAGGAGGGGTCATGACATGTAATAGATACTGCACCACTAGCAGAAACACCAAGAACATTTATCAAATGTTGGTTTCTAGTATTTGTCCACCCATATGATACAATGGATACCCCACAATCCACCCACTCATTTGTAAAACATGTCAAAGCTCTTTGATACTTTGCTTTTTCTCTTTCTAATAACATTGTTCTAGCTTTCTCATAGTTGGGGCTCTTGTATCCTTTTGGGGCTTCATTGATGGACTTAACCATATCATGCCAATAGGGACAGCGAGGCACATTGAATGGTACACTGCAAGCACAAAGAAACCAGACTATCTTTCCATCCACATCATCCCTCCTAGCAACATTCAGGAAATCCCCTATAGTTCTTTTACTTTGAAAGGTTGTAGAATTACCAAGAGGAGATGAGCTACCAAATATAGAGGTTGCACTTGATTCAAAATGAGTTTTTGGTTTTTTTTGTTTGTGTTATGCAACCTCCTCTATTTGGATGTATTTTATTCTTTGTTCAATTGAAACCTTTGGGCAAATTGCTATCCCCACGACACCCTTTTTGTCATCACTGCCCAACAACTCACAAAGATGCCTCCTCACACGAGTATATGAACCACTATATGTGGTTTTCCTCCATGACAACCATGAGGGCACAAAAACTTGTAGCTTCCACCACCTTTTCCCCCTTCAAGTTTGGTCACATAATTCCACAAGGGTGTCAATGTAGCTTTCCCCTCCAGCATTTCAGTGTTCTCTTCAAGTTCACCCCCTTCCTCTTCAAACTCTTCCTCTTCATCATACACTGGGTCACTCATATGGGGACCACTATCCTCTTGTTCTTCTTCCCTTCTATTCCTACTCACCCTTACAATCACGAAAACCAAAAGTGGAATGATACATACAAGCCAAAAGAACACCATTTTGGAATATGAATATAGATGGACAACTTGCAATGAAATGAGCAATAAGAAAGAATGGGAAAGAGTAGGAGAGGGAGGAGAGAAAATACAAACAACAATGACAGAAAAATGAGGGACTTTGGGGTTTGCACTTACCTCTTTAGCTCTTGTAGATGGAAACCCTTCTTTACTCCTCCAAGCTCCTCCTTCTTCACTACTCCTAGCTCTTCCTCCAAGCTCCTCGAATCTCTCCTCAAGCCTCTCTTTCTCCCCTCTTCTCCAAGCTCTCTTCTCCTCTCTTCTCTAAGCTCTCCAAAAATACAAGAGTGAGGAAATGAGAGGGGGAAATGGGATATATCCCCATCTATTTCCCTAACTCAACCTAAACCCACCCCCAACTCAAGTTAGACAAAAAAAGAATTAAAAAAATACTCTTTTGGGATCGGTCGCACGGAACCACCCGTCGGGCATCAGATCCGCTTGAGATCCGTACAGATCTATGCCCGATCCACTGCGGATCTGAGGTGGATCCAACACCGGATTAGCAGTTCAGAAATTCGAAACCGCGGATCAGGCCGACACGGTTCTGAAATTCCAAGAACCATGATTTTCGACCTGATCTACAGTTCTAGATTTTCGAACCACGGATCTGGCGACAGATCCCCCACGGATCCGTACGGGACGCAAATCTCGGTTTAGATCTGGTGGGGGTGTTTCCTACAACACTGCGTATCACCATCTCTGGAAAGTTGCAAAAATATGCGAAACTCAAGATATTGGACACTGGATCTAGAAATCTCCTTCTCGACCTTCCTCTGCTACTTGCACTCCCTTAGGAATGCGCATATCGCCTCCTGCTTGCCTTTGGAAATCGTTCTCCCGCTCTTACATTGCCTGTTGCTTCACTACTGGGCAACTCGCTCAACCTTCTGAAAGTCCTCCAGAATCTAGCACATGATCTATTGCTCCTGGAGCTCGCACTAGCTGACTGGCAAAACTGTTACGACCTACTGCTTCTGGAAATTATGAATTTCCTCCTAGATTTGGACCTGGACACCCTCTAAGAAATTTTGGAAATTCCTCTTCAATGTGTTTTTCTCTTCCATCCAACGTTGATTTGCTGCTGCAAAATCACTACGTCTGAATCTGCTCAATGAAATCTCTGATATTCTCACTGGAATTTCTTCCCGTCAACACTATTGCCTACAAGATCACTGCAACTAAGGCTCTTTGAATTTTTTGTTTCCTACAAACTGCAAATCAAACCCCACCTCTGCTAATTCGTATTCCAAGCTAGTGGTATGCACAAATCCAAAAATTTTGCCCAGAGACTCCCTTTGAAGTTGCAAAATTTCTTACTCGTTACTAAGCACTTGATATGTCTTCAACATTGCTCTGGTACCATGTGAAAATTTCCTTGAAATGAAACAACTGGAATTTATTCTTCTAACTGATTAATTATGCAGTTTATTTTGTTACGACAAAATAACGAAGAAATCACACTGCAATTTCTTCACCATAAAAGTACTATGGAAAATACTGGTACTGAGAAAATAAAGCATACACACAATAAAAATGATACCATTATTTTGGACAAATGTCCCTGGAAAAACCCAATGTGGGAAAACCAGTGCAGCAAATGAGGGTTTTGTTATTATTCTTCAGCAACAAAATTTCTAAGTACAATCTGGATGCCAAACTAGCAATCCTCTCCAAGGGAATTCCTGGAAAAATTATTGCAGGAATTTTTCCCTTCTCCACAAGCAATCCGGCAACAATCTGGCCACTCAAACTAGCTATCCAACACCCATGTGCAACCTATAACTCGTACTACATGAATTTGCCTCTGATCAAGACGTCCTTCCTACTACTGCTGCTGGAAGTGATTCTCATACCCTTAGGAAAATTATCCTGGCCTCTGGCAACTAAATCAACCTCCTCCTCAGCCAAATCGAACTGCCCTCTAAAGTTGTCTGCGCAGTCATTATGCAACCTCTTGCGAAATAACTAGACCTCCTTTGGTTGACTCTTCCGACACTAGAAATAGCCCCAGGAATCTCTATTGTTGTTCCTCCGCCTTTGCTACTAATCTCTTGGCTCAAATTCTCTTCCTGGGAAAATCTCTGCTCTCTAGGAAATTTGATCTACCTAGATCATTCACCCAATCGATGTGTCCGGTATCTGTATCTCCATCCCCATCATCTCGCTCTTATAATCTCTCGTTGGTGAATGAACGACCATGATTAGATCCCCATCAATGATTAAGATCACCTCAAACTCAGTGTGTGTCAATTTCTAGAGCATTATTACGTGAATTTTTCCCTTCTCCACAAGCAATCTGGCAACAATCTGGCCACTCAAACTAGCTATCCAACACCCACGCGCAACCTGTAACTCGTACTACATGAATTTGCCTCTGATCAAGACGTCCTGCCTACTGCTGCTACTGGAAGTGATTCTCATACCCTTAGGAAAATTATCCTGGCCTCTGGCAACTAAATCAACCTCCTCCTCAGCCAAATCGAACTGCCTCTGAAGTTGTTTGCATAGTCATTATGCAACCTCTTGCGAAATAACTAGACCTCCTTTGGTTGACTCTTCCGGCGCTGGAAATATCCCTAGAAATCTCTATTGTTGTTCCTTTGCCTTTGCTACTGATCTCTTGGCTCAAATTCTCTTCCTGGGAAAATCTCTGCTCTCTAGGAAATTTGATGTACCTAGATCATTCACCCAATCGATGTGTCCGGTATCTGTATCTCCATCCCCATCATCTCGCTCTTATAATCTCTCGTTGGTGAATGAACGACCATGATTAGATCCCCATCAATGACTAAGATCACCTCAAACTCAGTCTGTGTAAGTTTCTAGAGCATTCTCACCTTTCTCAATTAATTCCCTTTAATTAATCAATTTCCCTAAGTTAGACTTGGGCATTTTTAATTATCGACCAATTAATTTAATTGAGTTGTCTTTGGGTGTTTTCTCCCGAAGCTGTTTCTGAGTTTTGGAGATCTTGTGTTTTTTAGCCCCTCAGACCAAAGTCAAGACTAGAACACATGTCTGATGCTACAAAAAACTAACACAAGGTAACTTCAATGGTTAATTAAATTAGCCTGAATACTTAGGTATCGACAACAATTTCTTGTTTGAAATCATACCTCATTCAATACAAACACATACTTCAACAACATCATTTTCATTACAATTTAGTTGTCTCTACCACTTCCATAAGCTCTTTTTTATTTGTAGGCAAAGGTGTTACTCTTTTCTTTCTATTTCTTCAAATCAAAAATGCACATCAAAATTGGTGGAGCCTTCCACTCGCCCACTTAGGGAAACCGAGTGGAGCATCCACCTGAAGTTTTTAACCGCCGACCAAAAATAAAAGGACCATAGTCTGTTTATACAAGCTAAATACACTAGACAGTCTTTCAAAGTTCTGATTCTATTGATATGCATATAACTGCTGTCTATCTCTAAACTTTGAACCTTGCCTACCTTATCTATATTATGCATATTCATCAAAAGGAAAACATAACTAAAATTACTCAGCTGCTGCCTCTGGACCCTGGGTAGTCTCCTTGTTGCCCTGCTATTGTCCTTCTTTTAGCATCTGCCGAATCTCGTCCAGCTTTTTCTCCTGCATCTCCAAAGTGATCTGAATAATGCGAAGCTCCCTCCTCAAATTTGGGACTCCCTGCGCCAATTCTGCCATCTCAGTTGCTGCTTTCTCCAGGGCCTTAGCCAATAACCTCTTCATTACCCAGTAGATATGGAGAGACTGTTTAAACATTGACATTCTGCCTCTACTGTTGCCAGGATCATGGATAAGAAATTCCCAGTCTTCCATCTCAGAATCCGACTGAGCTTGAATGGCTTCCTCCTCCATGTTCTGAATAATTCTCCTAATTCTGGGGCAAGTGTTCTGAGTATAAGCCCTCTCAGCTTGCTGGACTTTCTTCTCCATCGTCTGTCTCATCCTTCTTCCTGGACCCCTACTCTGTTCGCGTCTTCCTCCCCTTACTCCTTGGGCTCTGTTCGCTCCGCTGCCTCTCCAATTACTTGGTTCTGGCTCGCTTTCCACTTGCCTGTTTCTCGGCTGACGACCTCTGTGCATTACCCTTCTTCCTCGCCGGCTCCGCTGATTGTCGCTGATATGCTGCTGCTCCCATTCATCTTCGCTTCTGTTTCGCATCCTGTCTGCATCCTCCTCAGAGTCGTCGAGGATCTCGTATATCTCTTCCACTTTCTCCTCTTTCATCACCTCTTTACCTTTCCTGTCTTTTCCTCTACCGCGCTCAGCTTCCATTTCTTCGGCAATCCTAGCTCGCTTCCTGGTCTCCATAGTATAGCTCGCCAGGAATCGGTTTTGCTTCGCTCTGGAACTACTCGCCGTCCCTGCTCTTCCTATCCCTCTGTGGGTTTCAATGACTTTCTTCCGTTGCCGAGTCCCTTGCTGCCGAGCCTTTATAGAACTTCCTGCCCCGCTCCTCCTACCTATCCGCTTATCCTTACGCTACCATCTGTTAATTCGGCCTTCGCCTTTCCTATCAACTGTCCTGTTAGTTTGATTTCCATTTATGGACACTGACATATCCTTTCTTCCTCTCCACCGATTCTTAACTATGATTGGATTGCTATAAGGTTGATTTTTCCTCTCCGTTTTCGCACATTCTAGATTTATTCCCGCATGGTGATCTATGATATCTTCCCTAAGCCATTTCTGACAATTATTAAATGTCTGAGCCTGTTTCTCCATATCACCTGTCTGTCACACGAATACTAAGATTCGCGTGTGTAACCTATTCATTATTTTCTTTCGATGCTTGGTCATGGTCATTATTGATAATGTTGGCCAGCTCCTCCCATTCTCCGCTAGGTCGTACCGTCCTCCACTGGCTGTCGACCTTGCCATCTCGGCCTTTGCAACCCCAGTTCGCAAGGAAATCCACCGTTCGATTCCCATTCCTTTTCACATGATTAAAAATCTTGTATTCAACTCCTTTCAGCAATTCCGCTATCTCTTGGATGATCCCAGCCGTTCGCCAACTGTTGGTGACCTGTTCCCAATTCTTTCCATTGTTTAGCTTCTTCAAGATTTCAATTGCCATCTGGGAGTCCCCCTCAATCTCCAGATTTCTGTAACCATTGCGGACCACAATTCTCAGCCCTTGGTGGACTGCCCATAGCTCAGCCTCATTGTTTGTCATCTCTCCACCCCACTCTACATAGATCCACCTGGTGTTTTTCTGGTTATCGCGGAAGATTCCTCCGAATCCAGCATTACCTGGGTTCCCCTTCGACGCCCCGTCGAAGTTTAATTTTATAAAATTGTCTTTGGGGTAAACGAACTTGTCCTGGCTCTGATGTCTTGCATTAATCCTCTCCGGCTGTTTATTATGGACCATTTCATATTTTAGATTTAGATTTTTGAGGATTTGCTCCTCACCCTGCTCCGTTTTCCAGTCCTCCATATCCCACCTTTCGACCAAGATTGTTTCTCTAGTTAGGTTCACAACCCTTTTCCATATTTTTTCCGAATTCTTAACTTTGTTTTGGAAAATTCTGCGGTTTCGTTCTTTCCACACCATCCAAAGAACAAAACCTGCTATGAGATCCCAGGCTCTCCGAACAACTCTACATTGGAATTTCTCTTTCTGTCACAGGAAAATTACTTCATTTGTTTCTTTCGGATACTTTTCAGGTTTGCGGAATAACCTCCCTACTTCCCTCCATAGATTCCTAGTATATCCACAATTGATTAATAGATGTTCCTGTGTTTCCGTCTCTCTATTGCACAAATAGCATCTTGAAGGCCCACTGAAGCCTTTCTTTTGAAGCTTATCCCATGTCAGGATCTTATGTTTGGCTACCAACCATGCAAAAATGGTAATTTTCGGCCACCAGTTTTTACCCCAAAAAACTTTCCAGTCTTGGTTTCTTTCCGTGACTTCCTGTTGATCTGTCAGGTAGTATGCCTCTTTGACTGTGAAGGTTCCCTTCGTTGATTTCCCCCATCTAATGATATCCTTCCCTGTTCTCGCCTTTACTTTCCTGGATTCAACTTCTTTCATGAAAGCCTCCTGTTGTTCCTGATCTGTCTCTATGCCCCAATCCTCCAGTGGTGTCCATTTCCGCCAAATCCCATCCAGTTCATTTTCTTTCCAATAGTCCTTGACATATATGTGGTTATCACCTATTTTGTTTTGTATGCTCTGTATTCTTTGGATGCTGCTCATTTTCTCCCTTTGATGCCAGTTCTCATCCCAAAATTTGGCTTCTCCTCCACCTCTGATTTCCCAGAAAACATTTTTGCCTACTATGTCTCGATTTTGGCTAGCTAACTCCCAAATTGTCGATCCCTTCGGGGTTTCCTGCATGCGGTAAATATCCTCCGTTGAGTCTGGCATATTGTACTTGTGTCTCCATAATTGCTTCCATAAGTCGTTACCCCCTCTCAACCATCGCCACCAGAGTTTTGCACCAAGAATTTTATTGAGTTTACCCGGATCTCGTAGGCCCAAACCTCCCTCCTCCTTATGTTTTGTCAGATGCTTCCAGGAGACTAATGCCCACTTCTTCTGATTGGATGAACCTCCCCAAATGAACTTCCTCAGAATTTCTCTGATCTTGGTACAAACCCCTTGAGGTACTGCCATAATCGAAAGAGGATATATGGGGATTGCTTGTAATACGGATTTAACCAGGACAATCCTTCCAGCGATGTTTAAGGTTCTGAAAGTCCAGTTAGCCACTCTATTTTTTAATTTCTCTAGGATTCCCTGCCAATTCTTCAATCTCTTAAGAGTTATAATCCAGTACATTTCCCAAATATTTCGTTGGGAGATCCCCTTGCTTGAAGCCGAGCATCCTGGTCAGGTGTCTTTTGACTGTCTCCACCGTATTAAATATAAAGGTGCAGGATTTTTCCTTGTTAATTTCCATCCCAGAAGCCTCCGCAAATAAGTCTAGAGCCTTTTTCAGATTTCTCACTTCCCTTACAGTTGGTTCCCCAAACAGCATAATGTCGTCAACGAATTGTTGGTGAGTTATTGGCAGTTCATTACCCCACAACCTTAGCCCCTTGATGTTGTCAATTATTCTTTCTTGCTTAAGATACCTACCCAAGCCTTCTGCAGCAAGAATAAACAGGAAAGGAGATATGGGATCGCCTTGTCTTATTCCTCTGGAAGCCTTAAAGGTTTTCGAGGGAGTTCCATTAACTAATATTGAGAAATTGGGAGTTGATATACAACTGAGAACCCACTTTATCCATCTGTTACTAAACCCGAAGCTTCCCATAATTTCTTCTAAGTATTGCCAATTAATTCTATCATAGGCTTTCGACAAATCTAGTTTTATCATCATTCCTTTTTGTTTCTTAGTTTTCATAGAGTGGATTACTTCTTGAGTAACCACTAACCCATCTAGAATTTGTCGTCCTTCCACGAAGCCAGTTTGTTTAGGGGATATCAGCTTCTCTAACAGAGGTTTCAGTCTTTTAGCCATTAGAGAGGAGATTATTTTGTAAATCACATTGCAAAGGGCAATGGGTCTAAAACCCTTAGCATCCTTTGAATTATCATTTTTAGGAATCAAGGTGAAAAAAGTAGAGTTAAGAGCAGGCCATACCTTTTGGTTCATCTGAGATTCTTCTATCAATTCCAGAATTTCCTTACCCATGAAATGCCAACCCGCTTGATAGAAATCAACCGTAAAGCCATCCGGACCAGGGGCAGTTCCTTTCTTCATGCTCATCATCACTTCCTCCACCTCTTCCAGACTAGCCGCTCTCATTAAGGCTCTATTCTGGTCATCAGTTACCATCCTGGGTATGGCCATACAGATTTGCCTAATCGCTTCAGATCTGTCCAATTGGGATTCAGTTAGTATTCCTTTGTGATAATCCATCAACACTTTTTCAATCCCTTCCTGTTCAACAATCCTCTCTCTGTTCTCATTATTGATAGAAAATATTCTGTTCCTCTGTCGATGGTGAACCATTGTTTGGTGGAAAAATCGGGTGTTCCTCTCCCCTTCCCTGAGCCATTTTATTCTGGACTTCTGCCTCCATAAAACTTCTTCCTGCTTTCTCCTTTCTTCCAGTTTTCCTAATATTATTCCTTCTTTTTCGCTGCTTTCCTCTGTTCTTCCTTCATTTATTATCCTTTGCTGTAACGCTTCCATTTCTTCTTCCAGTTTTTGTTTCTCCTCCATAATGTTTCCAAATTCTTCCTTATTCCACTTTTTTATCCTCTCTTTTAGCTCTTTTAGCTTGAGTTGGAAGGTATGCATTTTACCTCTTCCCTGAGCTGTGCTTTGCCTCCACCAATCCTCCATCTTACCTACAAAGTCCGGGTGTCTAAGCCAAAAAGCTTCAAATCTGAAAGGCTTTTTGCCGAGATTAGCCTTAATATCCACTTCCAGTCTGATCGGCCAATGGTCAGAACCAAGAGATGGCATGATCTTTGCTTCTATAAATACATCTCTATTCATTATTGTTTCTGATACTAAAAATCGATCCAATCTGGAGGCTATCTGGTTCTTACCCCCTCTCCTGTTATTCCATGTGTAGATCCCATTGATAGTTGATATATCAACCAGTCTCAAGCCTTCTATCATATCATTAAATAGTTCCATACTTTGGTCTGTTTTCCTTATGCCTCCCTTTTTCTCTTTTAGGGACCGGATTGCATTAAAATCACCTCCTACTATCCAGGCTGTCTCCGGATAAAGTTTCCGAGTTGTTTGCAGATTCTTAAAAAAAAATTCTCTATCTCCCGGAGTATGTGGACCATACACTCCTGAAATTATTACCTTCTCCTTTGTCCCTGCTATTCTTCCTGAACCTGTAAGGATTCTAGACATGCTGGTCCAATTCTCAAAAATTATTTCATTTGGATTCCACAGTATTGCAATGCCTCCAGCTGAGCCAATTGCATCCTGTCCCATGACTTCGTATTGGAGTTTGCTATTTTTGATTATTCCTTCCATCTGTTGCATGGTAATTTTTGTTTCTTGTAGAATCATAATACTTGGTCTTTCTTTTTTTAGTTTCTCCTTCATATATCTCTGCTTACCCTTGCTGTTCAGCCCCCTAATGTTCCAACTGATAATAATCATTTAAAACTCTTGGAAGGGTAGGAAAATACCTCAGATAGAGGTATCACTTTACCTGAGTTTATCAAAATTTCACCAACTGTTTGAATCGTTTCATTCATTGTTTTTCTTCCTCTTTTCCTGCTGCTTTTGCCAGACCCGCCTACTCCCAGCTGTTCTTTCCCCTGTTCTCCTGCTGTAGCATCCTGATTATCCATATTCCCCTTATTCCTTTCTTTATACTTTTGAAAAGCTTCCTTATATATTTGTTTTTGTTGGTCTGGGATGAATCTTTCATCCAAGTTTTTCCATTCCTGGATTAATTGTCTCATAATTCTTTCTTCCTCTGCCTCATTTTCCTGTTGACTCTCCGTCTCCATTTGATTCTGGTTAGTTTGTATTTATATTTTTTCGGCTGATTCTTCTTTGCTCGTTTCTCCTTGTTCTACCCCTTTTTCTCCTGTTTCCTGAAAAATTTCCATAGGTTCATTTTCTAGGTCTTCACCCTCAGCCACATTGTCTTCTTCTTCTTCATTGTTATTCTGTAGTATTTTAAACTTGTTCTGGCTTTCAATGCTTGGTGATTTTGTTTGTATCTGCACTCTTGTTCCTTCTCTGTTTGGTTTCTTTTTTCTGTTAACCTGTTGGAAGCCTTTATCTGTCTCCTCCGTTCTCTCTGCTTCCTTATGCTGTTCTTCTGTTTTTCTTATGTAATCTTCCTCCTTGATTAGAGGGCATTGCCTGACTAAGTGGCCGTATTCATGGCACCGTCTGCACCTGAAAGGGATATGCTCATAGTCTAGTGGCTGTTGCCAAACTGAGTCATGGTATTCCAACTCTATATGTTCCGGAAGAGGTTAAGCTATATTCATGTAAACACAAATCCTTGCGTAAGAAGTGTACTTACCTCTCCTTGTTGTGTCTGCTACCTTGACAAAGGCACCGATTGTGTTGCCGATCCCTTCCAAAATTTCAGGGTTCCAAAATTCCACTGGTAATCCAAATAATCTAACCCAGATCGGCGCTTCCAGCATCTTTTCATTGTCAGGATTGTATCTTTCTTCCCAGAATTTCATGAACATGCCTGCATTATTCATGAAATATGGCCCTTCCTCAAAAACCCTCTCTTTATCCTCCAGATTTGCGAATATAGCAGTGAAAAATCCCTTTGCTCCCAGTTTCAATTCTATGTGTCCTTTTGGTTTCCATCTTTGATAGATCCACCTGTATAGCTCTCTTTCATTAGGCCAGTACCCTACAAACTTACAGATCAGGGCATGGTCTTTCATATAGCTGTTGTATTCCTCCAGCATATTGTTGGGTATTACATATCTGAGTTTCTTGTTTTCCCTCGGTAAACATTTTCCTCCTGTCTTCATTTGCCACAGTTTACCCATCACCGGTGCTTCCTTATTATTCGCCCTAGCCTCATTCTGGATGCCACTGCTGCTTGCCTCTCCTGCAACTATATTTTTAAAGGAGGGGATCTCTCCCCTCCCCTGCTGATTCTCCATTTTTGCCCTCAGCACTCACTGTTTTGAGGATCTACAACGTCTGCGTGAGGGATAAACTTCTTCTCCGTTCCACTCCGATTCCCCTGCACTAGCCCTTGTTCTCGATTTGTCCAACCCGCCCTGCTATTCTGCCTGCCAGGTTTGCAAACCCTATCCCGTTGCTCGCCGCATTCTCCCTCGCTTCTGCATCCAACTTAAACTTTCAATCTTAAAGTAATTTTAAACCTATTTTTTACTTATTTAATTATATATATATAATATATATATAATATATATATTATATATATGTATTATTATATATATATATATAATATAATCAACGCCCGGACCCCCGCCGCCACACCATATTATATTTTAATTTTGTTTTTTTCTCTAAATTTTTTTTATGGTTATAAAGATAAAAATTTTTTAAACATTTTATTTATTATTTATTATTTTTATTTAATATATATTTTTATATTTGCTTTTTTAAGTAATTTCAACATTTAATCTTATTTAATAGTTTCTTTAATTTTTTGCTAATTTTTTTTTTTTTTTTTTAATCTAGTTTGTTTTTAATTTTAATTTTAATTTTTAATTTTTTTCTTAATTTTCCTTTTAAATTTTCTTTTACCTACTTAATTTTCTAGTTTTCTAATTTTTTCTTCTTTTCATATTTTATGTTTTTTTTTTCTTTGCCAATTTTTTTATGGTCTACAGATTTTTTTTTTTCATTTTTTGGGTAAATACATTTTTTTACTATCTAATTTGTTTACAATGTTTTTTTTTTTTTTTTTTTTTTTTTTTTTTTAATTCCTATTATTAATTTGTTTTTTCTTACATTTTTATGATTGCATTTTTCCTTTTTTTTATGTTTTGTTTTTAGTATATATTTTAATTTATGTTTTGTTATTTTTGAAACTTTTTTTTGTTTTGTGTTTTTTCATTGTTTTAATTTTTATTTTATTTTATGTCTTCATTAGATTTTTTAAATTTTAATGTTTTTCGGGGTCATGATAAAATATTTTATGCTATTATTTCGAAATGTTGAAATTTTACTTTTGAAAAAAAAAAGTGTTTCCTAGTGTTAACGCTTTTCGTTTTGAGGGTGTTTTCTAGACAATTTTTGTGCAAAAAATTGGTTTTCACCACCATTTTTAAAACATGCTAAAAATTTACCCAAGAAAAAAAAAGGTGTTATTCCAGTATAAACACTTTTCATTTTTAGCATTGCTTTTGATGTTTTTTGAGGTTTTTTGGCCAGAGTTCCCGTTTTGAGTTTATAGTTCCCGTTTCAAAGTTTACAATGCTTTTTACCCCAGTTTACAAAACCGACACTAATGACCAGTTTCCTCCTCACATCGATTTGCAGAGATTAAAACTAGGACTAGCATCGTATGGTGCTACTGAGCCTTTTCTCAGTCATGTTGATCCTCTTTTCGCATGTTTTTTAAATATGGAGTCGAAACTTCCAAGTCTAGAAGCTTTGTAATGGAAGTATGGTAAATGTTTGGGCTAGACGGAGCCACGAAAGTCAGTTTGGGATCCATTCCCCTATTAGGATGGAACCAATCCAAGAGATAAGGCCTTCTCCCATGCTAAAAGGAACCATCTCCCCTCCATTAAGCTATATAAACCCATCCTTTTACAAGCTACACTAGTTTTCAGTCTTAGTATTTTTGAAGCTTCAATAATCATTAAGACATCTATAGCTTGTAGCTCTCTAGTTTATGTTTGAGGGAGAATAGTGTGTTTGGTTTGGTTTGAGAATAAAGGGAAGAAGCCTTAAAACTTCCAATGTTGGGGCTATCCACGAGATGCTAGAAAAAGTGTGGGAACTGGGATACATCAGAGGAGACCGACAACGTCAATGCATTGGTTGTAATATCTCTCTGAACTTATATGAATACAACTATTGACTGATTTCCTACATAGAAGTGTTACCTTACATTTGATGGCTTAATGTTCCATGTCTTGATAAGTAAGTTGAATGAAATTTGTATGGTATCACATTTTTTTCGTTGTTTGTTTGCTTGTTTCAGGTATTCGAAGGAAGGAAACAAAAAGTAGTTGGAGTAAGCAAGCAGGATCATCACCAAGAAGAATAGCGTTCTAAGAGGTACGTCGTCTTATTTGATTCAAGCTTAAGGAATTTTTCCATAGATTGTAGTTTGTGGCTAGACCCACTATATCGGGCTAGAGAAATTGTTTGTGACTACACTGAGTATTTACCTGCACCATAAATTGGTGACTCCACTGGGGAGCCAATCCTTTTATTTGATTGATTGTCATTTTATGGTTTTGTGTGAAATTTTCCAGTATCACCATTTCCCTTTAGTTTTCTCTACTTTGCTTGGTCTACTACTCTGAGTTTGAAATTTACAATGGAAATTCTGGTTTTAGCCTTCCAAATTTTTTTATTTTTTTCTTGAATCCTCGGTCAACGCATTTATTTTTCTGACAGTGGCACTGATCAGTGCGAGTTTCTCTAAAACGGTCATGTCGACCCCCTTCTGGCGCTTTTTGTCAGTTAGACAGTCATGCCGATTCCTGTAGGTGAAGATTAGGGTTTCCCTTGGACCGTAACTTGTGTGTCTTGCACTCTTAATTTTTTCCACTTAGCTTGTTTTGATTGTGTTCTCCCTGATTGGAAAGCTTTATTGGCTTGGGTTACGTGCATGTTTGGTTTGCTTCTTCTTCACTTGGTTTCTTGAGTCCTTGGACGGTTTGTGACCCTAGGGAATCAATCTCATCATCCATTCACCTGTTTGTGTGCTCAATAAGTCAAGTTGTTAGTTAAGTTTCTCATTTCATTTTGTTTTTAGTCCTTTTGTTGCTTTGATTTCCATTTAACAAGTTTGAAAAGTTTCATTTGTTGATTAAGCATCCCTTTTTAGGCATAAATCACATTGCTCATCTTGTTTTTTGTTGAGTCTTTTCATCATTAGTTTGGAAGGATTTCTCTTTTGTGCTTTGCATTTTCTGGAGGTTGATTGTTTTAAAAAATTTCATTGAAGTGTTTTTGAAATATTCATGTTATCATTCCATTGAAAAATACATAATTCTAGTTTGTTGAATCAATGTGTTACATTAGCTAGCATCATTGAAGACTGGAGTTGCATCATCATTTGTATTCAAAAATAAATGAATTCTCTTTACTATTAAAAGGACTAGTTGAAGTGCACTCAATAAGAAGATTCAATGCATTTTGGAGATTTATTAGTGAAATATTTTATTCTTTTATTGTTGCATTGATTATGTGTTCTCTATCTCTCAATTAGTGTTAACTTTCATCGAAGACAAATATTTCCTTTCTCATATAGCTACATGTAGGATTTTTTTCAGTTAATAGCGATAGGGCCTTGTAATTGAAACCTAATTCAAGATCAACCATTAAAATCTATTGTATTAACCTAAGGAAGAATTTGAAATTAATGCTTATATTTAGAGGTTTAGGCTAGAGACATGTTCTAGCATCTTTAAACCTAGCAATTGTCATTCACTTCGGCACTAGACAACACTACTATGGACTTGTGCTCTTCATACCATCACATATATAAAGAGAGACCCCACTAGGTGGCAATCCTTTATCTATTGGAAGTTGAATCTACTGCCTTGTAAACATGATACATCGAACACAACATTCGCGGAGATTGCCTACCTGTAGTTCTCAATTTGCCAGGAGGTATTCTATAGTTCACGGTTACTTGGTAATCCTTATTTTTTCCTAGGTCATCCATAGAAATAATTTTGGTCTTTTTGACTCTTTAAATTTAAATGATCATCCAGCACTTGTCCTTTCGAGCTCATTTAAACTGAATGATACTAGAGTCACCTTTTTACCTTTTCTCGACTCCTAAAACATGAAAAGGCAAAGTTTTGTTTCAATATTTTAAAATTAACTTTGCAAGAAATATTCTGGTTAAAGTTATTTTCCTTAGTAATTCCTTAGCATCGATTCCAATGGAAACATTTCTAGATTCTACAAGTAAAGGATTCCCCTCATATTGGAATCCTGGTCATTTTCCTTCTTTTGTAAATGATGGTGTTCCTTATATGGCAACATTGTCCCTCCTTGGGTTACCCATTGGTTTACCTATCTAGATATTTTCAACCTCGATGGTCCCGAGTGTCCCAACTTCTATCCAGTCATATCCTTCATCTGAAGTAGATCATGTTGATTCTATGTTCGAGCTCTCACCTTCTTCCCCTGTTTCTTCATCTTCCCTTTCTACTTCGATTGGTGAAAGTTTGAAATCTAGTAACCAGGGGGCTAAGAAGAAGAATACAAAGAAGAAGAAATCAGATAAGAGAGAGGCCAACCATATGACTATTACTCCAAATACACCCCATGTAGACAAACCTTCTGATCCTCCACAGAAGGTTAAATTCCCTTTCAAGATATGGAAGGGTGACCATCTCCTCCAAGACTGTCTTGGAATTCCTAAAGTCTTAGAGGCATGGTCTCAAAATTTGGATCAACTATCCCCATTGACCTCTAGAGATCATGCAATGCTACACCCTCGGCTAGTGATGGTAAGAAGAAAAGGAAAATTAGATTCCCCTGTAGGTTATGTGAAGAAGAGAATCTTCTTCAATTTTATCGTCCTATGGATAAAGCATCCAAAGCTTTGGAAAGCCTTACAGCTCCTCAAGCCCAACTCCCTATTGATTATCAAAGGCCTTCCTCTGACCCTCTCCCAGTTGGTAAAGAGATTGACATGGATTCATCTATTTCCCATCCCACTCTTCCCAATGAAGACTCTCTTCTGTCTGTTCTTGATGAACCATTGGTATAAAAGACTATCAACTTGTCGCCTCCTTCAGTTGATCACTTTATTCCCGAAGAGAGTGGCAATCATACCACTCATATTCTTATCATCTCCTCAGATTCTCATGAATCAAAGAGTGACCCTCCCATCTTGGTTGTTCAAGAGTGTCTTTCTTCTATTCCTACAGAGCATGGGGGAATTCATATGATACCCCCACCAAGTATTTTTGTCATCTCTTTTGATTAGATTCAATTGACTGCTTCCCGCCTCCCATCTTATGTGCTTTTCCAGATCATAGTACAAGCCTATAATATGTTATTACATGGAACTATATTAGATGAAGGCGTGTCTCTTAGCATCATGTATTCTACTACTTAACAACCTTTGGTCTCCCCATAGCTTGTGCCTATCACTCAGAATCTTCAACAGAGGAACCAATCAACCCTTGGGGGTCCTTCTAGAGTACCCTATTACTTTGGAAAGAAAGAATGTCTATATAGACATGATGGTAGTCGAATGTCCTTTAGATTTCATACTTCCCCTTGGACATGATTATTTTTATGTCATGGGAGCTCTTGTTTCTTCACTTTTCCATGTGGTTTGTTTTCCACACAAAAGGAGAGTTCTGACCATTGATCAACTAGCGTTCATTGGTCACCAGGCACCTCCTTTGCAACCATTGTCCCCTATCAGCTCTTGTTTGCAAGTAATACCTTCCCCACCACTATTCAATTATGTCGCTACCCATTCTGTCTCTGCATATGCTGATGATCACACAGATGGTATTGTACATTATGTATTGGGGGCATTGGAACCCGATTTGTCTTTGGTACGAAATGACATGTATTCCTTCCAAAGCGTGGTTCTTCCATCTATTGAAGACCTCTTGGGAGCTATGTTCTCTTATCGGTCATGAACAGATGTCATGCGGATACTTCCTAGTCTTGTGTCAACCTCGTTAGAAAATGAAACAAAGAGTCATGAGGAAGGTACCTCGTCTTGTGACAACCTCATTAAAAAATGAATCAAGGAGTGTGAACATCGTTCCTTGTCTTGTGTCAATCTTATTAAAAAATGAAACAACAGTCTCAAGGATAGTTCTTTTACTGTGTCAACCTCATTAAAAAATGAAGCACCTCCCTTTTCTGAATTGAATCTTTAATTAATATCTCGTGAAATCCTAGTCGAGTCTTTCCTGGATCTTGAAAGTGAACCTTCATTCCATTCACCTAGTTGAACGAAATGAAGCTTGGGGGGCATGTCCCTCAAATTGAGTCATTATGTCAGGGGTATGCAAACTTATCTCAAGCATAGTTTTTCATTTCAAGCTTGTGTAAACATGAAACTAAATCCAACCAGATTTCGCCATGGTTCAAACTTGTGTAAAAATGAACCCATGCCTGATTTACATCTTCTCATTGCTGTTTTAATCAACTGATTTTTTCTAGATGAGCCTTGGTTGTTCTATTCCATTGCCACAATCTCTATGGCCAATAACATGCTTTCACTTGGTTGTTTTTTCCTTTCTTGAGGAACTACTGCAATGAGTGGTTTTATTAGCTAGAATCTTGACCATTACATGTTTTGAGAAGTTCGTCCATTTTCGGAACCAATTGATACCTATTTTTACCACTCCTTCCTCCAGTATGAGTCACATTTAACCTCTTTTCTGGCTCATAAAAGATGAAACGATTGTTGAGTATTTTTTCCCGTTTCTGACTCGTTAAAGACAATAAAAATAGGGCTATTCTTTCATCTCTTTTCCATCTCTTAAAACACGAAAAGTTTGCCAAGATCTTGTCATTTTTGAACTCGTTAAATGCTATGAAATGTCATTTATCTAGTATATGTTGACCCCTTTTTCAGGCTGGGATAAACTATTTATGAAAAAGGTACTCCTTGACTGAAATTATCAAGAAGTTCTCTCAAGTTTTGTTTTCTACCTTTTCGAGCTCGAGAGATGCAAATGTATGAAAAGGGACCATGCAGATTTTTCCTTTTCCATGTTTTTTTCAAACTCTCTAAACATGAAAAATATATTAGTTACACCTTTTTCAAACTCGTTAAAACATTAAATGACATCGGATTCATCACCACGATGCACATGAACTTCTCCTTCCTAGGGCTCATTAATCTTACTAGGTCAGATTCATCTGAAGGATGGACTTATATTACAAGCATATGCTATCCTTGTCAAGCTTGTGTAAAAATAAATGGGGTACTCAGCAGAATTGGTGAGGGAAAATTGGAAGTATTTCATCAGTTGTATTCGCTTGAGATAACTTGTCGCTCTTGAACATTTACACTCATTTTTTGTTCATGTCGGGTTTTGGGACATCCTCACTCTATAAATTGCCTCCCTGGGTTTTGGGTTATACATTTTAAACCTCTCATATGATATTTGCCATGTCACCATGACCTTTGATCCTATGATGTTGAATGCTGCCAAAATCTAGAGTCGTGTCATCCATATATTCAAGATAAGTCTTCTTGCCTGTACATTCTCTGATTATCTTGGATTAGTCTCATTCATTGTGTTCCTGTTTCATGTCAATGATGAAGGATTCATTATGACCTTCCTTCGATGCATCACTTCTTGTCTACTTCAGCTCATTATCCTAGAAGTTGATCTAGAAACTTCTTTCTAGTACCTTAGAGCTTGCATGCCTCAATGGCAAATTCTTCACAGTCGACGATAGGTTCTCATCATTGGCCTTCGATCGAATGATTTCATAAGTGTTCTACCTCAGTTCCTTATTCACACACAGTGAATTTTGTTGCTGGTACCTTGAGAGCCATTACCATTATTGGTGGTTTCTCTTGTGCTTGTTAATGGTTCACATCATTGATCGGTAATCAAGCAACTTTCTAACATGTTCAACTTCAACACATGTATTCACACGTTTTGATTTGTACTTTGATCAAGTTGTGTTGGAGCACAAGACCCTCGGCTTAGATTACAAAAGTCTAGGTTGTAAGGAGTAATGAGTCATTCATGGTTATAGACATGATTATTTAGACAGATGGCTGCGCCCATGTTGTGGATCTATTTCATATGATCCCTCTAGTTGGATGGCTATGTCCATGCCAAGGATTCATGCGCACGATCTTTGTCTCGATGGATAGTTGCACCTATACCATCAATTCATGTATTGTTACATGCCTCTCATGTTTATCAGGCATGACTATTAGATTTCATATATGTACATATACGCTTACTTACATGTTTTCCAATGATGGACTCTGGTTCCCCAGATCTACTTGTAAAGCATTTAACACCTAACTCTAGTTCAACCTTCATGCTTTAGGGGTAATCTATTACACATAATTTTTTCACTATCCCTGTATTCCCCATTCCATGATCTTGGAAGACCTCTACAGTAAACAATACATGCTTTCACATCATGAAGAAACTCCCATTATGTCCCACTTCATGAGAAGAATAATTCCCTTTTGCGTCATTTCCCAAGAATCTTCCTTTTACCCTAGTTTACAAGACCGACGCTAATGACCAATCTCCTCTTGGTGCTAATTTGTAGAGATTAAAACAAGGACTAGGATCGCATGATGCTACTGAGCCTTTTTCTCAATGGTGTCAATCCTCTTTTGGCAAGTTTTTTAAATATGGAGTTGAAACTTCCAGGTCTAGAAGCTTCGTATCGGAAGTCTGGTAAATGGTTGGGCTGTATGGGGTCGAGGAAGTTAGTTTGTGCTCCTTTCCCCTATTAGGATGGACCCAATCCAAGAGATAGGGCCTTCTCCCATGATAAGAGGAACCATCTGCCCTCCATCCAAGCTATATAAACCCCTCCTTTTACAAGCTACGCTAGTTTTCAGTCTTAGTATTTTTGGATCTTGAATAATCAGCAGGACATCTATAGACTGTAGCTCTCTAGTTTATGTTTGAGGGAGAATAGCATGTTTAGTTTGGTTTGAGACTAAAGGGAAGAAGCCTTAAAAATTCCATTGTTGGGGCTATCCATGACATGCTAGCAGAAGTGTGGGAACCTAGATACATCAGAGGAGACCACAAACATCAAGGAATTGGTTGTAATCTCTTTATGAACTTATATGAATACAAATATTGATTGATTTCCTACATTGAAGTGTTATATTACATTTGATGGCTTAATGTTCCTTAACCAATTAACTAGGTTCACTGCAATTTGTATGTCATCACGTTTGTTGTTGTTGTTTGCTTGCTTGTTTCAGGTATTCGAAGGAAGGAAATGAAAAGTATATGGAATAAGGAAGCACGATCATCACCAAGCAGAATAGTATTCTAAGAGGTAGGCCCTCTTATTTGGTTCTAGCTTAAGGAATTTTTCCATAGATTGTTTGCTTGTGGCTAGACCCACTCTCTTAGGCTAGAGGAATTGTTTGTGTCCGCACTGAGAATATACCTGCACTACAAATTGGCGACTCCATTGGGCAGCCAATCCTTCTGTTTGATTGATTGTCATTTTATGGTTTTGTGTGAACTTTTCTAGTATCACCATTTCCCTTTAGTTTTCTCTACTTTTCCTGGTTTACTACTTTGAGTCTAAAATTTTTAATGGAAAGTTTGGTTTTAGCCTTTGAATTTATTTTTTTTCCTTGAATCCTCGGTCAATGCATTTATTTTTCTGACAATGGCGTCGATCAGCGCGAGTTTCTCTAAACCAATCATGCCAACACCTTTCTGGTGTGTGTTGTCAGTTAGGAAATCATGCCAATTCCTATAGGTGAAGATCAGGGTTTCCCCTAGATCATAACCAGCGTGTCTTTCCCTCTTGATTTCTACCTCTTAGCTTGTTTTGACTTTGTTCCACCTAACTAGAAAGCTTCAATGGCTTGGGTTATGTGCTTGTTTTGTTTTCCTTTTCTTCACTTGGTTTCTTCAGTCATTGGATGACTTGTAACCCTAGGGCATCTAGGTCATCATCCATTCACTTGTTTGTGTGCTCAACAAGTCAAGTTGTTAGTTAAGTTGCTCATTTCATTTCGTTTTTATTCCTTTTGTTTCTTTGATTTCCATTTAATAGGTTTGAAAAGTCTTCTTTGTTGATTAAGCATCTCTTTTCGGGCATAGATCACATTGCTCATCTTGTTTTTGATTGAGTCTTTTCACCATTAGTTTTGGAAGGAATTCTCTTTGGTGCTTTGCATTTGCTTGTGGTTGATTGTTTGAAAATTTTTCATTGAAGTGTTTGTGAAAGATTCATGTTATCATTCCATTGAAAAATACATAATTTTATTTTGTTGAATCAATGTGTTACATTAGTTAGCTTCATTGAAGACTAGAGTTGCATCATCATTTGTATTTGAAAATAAATGAATTCTCTTTACACTTAAAAGGACTAGTTAAAGTGCATTCGATAGGAAGATTCAATGCATTTTGGAGATTTCTTAGTGAAATATTTTATTCTTTGATTTTTGCATTGATTGTGTGTTCTATATCTCTCAATTAGTGTTAACTTTCATCGAAGACAAAGACTTTCTTTATCACATAGCTGCATGGAGGATTTTTTTCAGTTGACAGTGGTAGGGCCTTGTAATTGAAACCTAATTCAAGATAAACTATTAAAATATATTGAATTAACCTTAGGAAGCATTGAAGCTTAACACTTATATTTAGAGGTATAGCCTAGAGACATGTTCCGACATCTTTAATCCTAGTAGTTATCATTCGCTTCAGCACTAGACAGTGCTAGTACAGACTTGTGCTCCCTGTACCATCGTGTATATAAAGGGAGACCCCACTAAGTTTCAATCCTTTATCCATTGGAAGCTGAGTCTACCACCTTGTAAATTTGATACACCAAACACAACATTCGGGAATATTGCTTGTCTATAGTTCTTGGTTTACTGGGAGGTATTACGCAGTTCACAATTACCTCGTAATCCTTTTTCCTAGATCATCTCAAGCAGTAATTTTGGTCTTTTTGACTCTTTAAATTTAAAAGATCATCCAACACTTGTCATTTCGATCTCGTTCAAACTGAAAGAGACTAGAGCCACCTCTTTCCCTTTTATCGACTCTTAAAACATGAAAAGGCAAAGTTTTGTTTCAGTGTTTTAAAATTAACTTCCCAAAAAATATTCCTGGTTAAAGTTATCTTCCTTAGTAATTCTTTAGGGTCTATTTCAATGGTAACATTTCCAGAGTCTACCAGTTAAGTATTCCCCCTCAGATTGGAATCCTGGTTATTTTCCTTCTTTTGGAAATGCTGGTGCTCCTTATATGGCAACGTTGTCACTCCCTAGGTTAACCATTGGTTTACCTATTTAGTTATTTTTGACCTCGGCGGTCTTGAGTGTCCCAAATCCTGTTCAGCCATCTCCTTCATCTGAACTAGATCACGTTGATTCTAAGGTTGCCCTCTCACCTTCTTCCCCTATTTTCCCCCTCTACTTTTCCTTTTGAATGTTTGAAATCCAATAACCAAGGGGCTAAGAAGAAGAAGAAGAAGAAGGCAAAGAAGAAGAAATCAGATAAGTTAGAGGCCAATCATGTAGTTGTTACTCAAAATGAACCTCCTGTAAACAAACCTTCTGATCCTCTACAGAAGTTTAGATTCCCTTTGCGAGCTATGTAAGGGTGACCATCTCCTCCGAGACTGTCCCGACATTCCAAGAGTCTTAGAGGTATGGTGTCGAAATCTAGATTGACCATCCCCATTGACCTCTGGAGATCATGTCGATGATACACCCTTAGCTAGCAATGGTATAAAGAAAGGGAAAATTATATTCCCCTATAGGTTATGTGAAGAAGAGCATCTTCTTTACCTCTTTCTTCTTATGGATAAAGCGTCCAAAGCTTTGGAAAACCTTACATCTCCTCAGGACCAACTCCATTTTAGTTATCAAAGGATTTCTTTTGACCCTATCTTGGTCGGTAAAGAGATTAAATTGGATTCATCTCTTGCCCATCCTGCTCTTCTTGAGCAAGTATCTCTTCTATCTATTCCCGACCAACCATTGGTCGAAAAGAGTGTCGACTTATATCCACCTTCAGTTGATCACTATGTTCCTAAAGAGAGCGGTGATCCTACTGCTCATGTTCTTCTCATCTCCTCAGGTTATCATGAATCAAAGAGTGACCCTCCCATTCCAGTTGTTCAGTAGAGTATTTCTTCCATTCCTGCAGAGCATGGGGGAAATCATATGATAACCCCACCAAGTAGTTTTGTCGTCTCTTCTAATTGTAGTTAATTGACTGCTTTCTTCCTCCCATCTTATGTACCTTTCTAAATCACATTACAAGCCTATAATATGGTAGTACATGGTGCTATATTAGATGAAGGCGTGTTTGTTAGCATCATGTCTGATACGACTCGAGAATCTTTGGGCTACCCACAACTTGTGCTTGTCACTCACAATCTGTTGGCTTTCAATAGAGGAACCAGTTAACCATTGAGGGTCCTTCTGAAGTTCCCTATTACTTTAGGAGGAAAGACCATCTATATAGATGTGATGCTATTCCAAGGTACTTTAGATTTCAATCTTCTCCTTGGACGCGACTATGTTTATGTCATGGGAGCTCTTGTTTCATGACTTTTCCATGTGGTTTGTTTTCCACACAAAGGGAGAATTGTGACCATTGATCAACTATCATTCATTGGTCACCAGGCGCCTCCTTTGCAACTATCGTCCCCTATAGGCTCTTGTTTGCAAGCAGTACCTTCCCTGCCACAGGTCAATTGTGTGACTAACCATTTCATCTCTACATCTACTAATGATCACACGGATGGTATTGTACATTATGTACTGGGAGAATTAGAACCCTTCTGCCTTTGGTACCAAATGACATGTATTCCTCCCAAAGTGTGGTTTCTCCAACTAGTGAAGACCTCTTGGGAGCTACGTTATCTTATGGGTCATGAACAAACATCGTGAGGATAGTTCTTGTTCTTCTGTCAACCTCTTTAAGAAATGAATCAAGGAGTGCAAACATAGTTCCTTGTCTTGTGTAAAGCTCGTTAAAAGATGAAACAAGGGTCTCAAGGATAGTTATTTTACTGTGTTAACCTCATTAAAAAATGAAGCACCTCCCTTTTCTAAACCGAGTCTCTATTTAAGATCTTGTAATTCCTAGTCAAGTATTTCCAAGATCTGGAAAGTGAACAAAAGCTTAGGTGACATCTACCTCAAATTTAGTCATTATGCCGGGGGCATGCAAACTTATCTCAAGCATAGTTTTTCGTTTCAAGCTTGTGTAAACATGAAACTAAATCCAAATAGAGTTCTCCATGGTTAAAGCATGTGTAAATATGAATCCATGCCTGATTTACATGTCGTGATTTCCATTTTAATTAGTTGATTTCTACTAGATGAGCCTTGGTTATTTTATTCGATCACCACCATCTCTTTGGCCGATCATATGCTTTCACTTGGTTGTTTTTTCCTTTCCTGAGGAACCACAGCAATGAGTGGTTTTATTAGCCAACCTCTTGACCATTACATGTTTTGAGCAGTTCCTACATTGCTGAAACTAGTTGCTACCCTTTATACAACTCATTCCTCGAGGACGAGTCACCTTTAAGCTCTTTTTTGACTCATAAAAGATGAAAATATTGCCGCGTATTTTTTCCATTTTTTGACACACTGAAGAGAATAAAAATGGGGGGTCTACTTTCAGCTCTTTTCTGACTTTTAAAACACAAAAAGACTGTTGATCTCTTCTCAATTTTGAAATTGTTAAAGGCTATGAAATGTCATTTACCCAGTATACGTTTACCCCTTTTTTAGGCTAGGATAAACTAGTTATGAAAAAGGTACTCCTTGACTGAAATGGTCAAGCAATTCTCTCAAGTATTTTTTTCTATCCTTTTAGGCTCGAGAGACACAAATGTACGAAAAGGGACCATGTGGAGTTTTATTTTATGTATCTTTTTCAAATTCTCTAAACATGAAAAAGATACCAAGTTACACCTTTTTCGGACTCGTGAAAACATTAAACAACATCGGATTCATCACCATGATGAACATGAGCTTATCCTTTATAGGGATCATTAATATTACTAGGTTGGATTCATCCATGTCTTTTTCAAACTCTCTAAACATGAAAAAGATACTGAGTTACACCTTTGTTGAACTCGTGAAAACATTAAACAACATCCGATTTGTCACCATGATGAACATGAGCTTATCCTTCGTAGGGCTCATTAATATTACTAGGTTGGATTCATTCGAAGGATGGACTTACATTAAAAGCATATTCTATCCCTGTCAAGCTTGTATAAAAATAACTCAGGTACTTGACAGAAATGGTGAGGGAAAACTGGAAGTGTTTCATCAATTGTATCCACCTGAGGCAACCTATCGCTCTTGAAAATTGACACTAATATGTTGTTCATGTCAAGTTTTGGGACATCCTCACTCTATCACTTTCCTCCCTGGGTTTTGGTTTATCCATTTCAAACCTCTCATATGATCTTTGCCATGTCACCATGACCTTTGATCCTATGATGTCAAATGCTCCCAAACTCCAGAGTCATGTGATCCATATGTTCAAGAAAATTCTTCCTACCTATACATTATTTTATCATCTTGGATTACTCTCATTCATTGTGTTCCCATTTTGTGTCGATGATGAAGGATTCATTATGACCTTTCTTCGTTGGATCGCTTCATGTCAACTTCAGCTCATTATGTAGGAACTTGATCTAGAAATTCCTTTCTAGTACCTTAGAGCTTGCATTCCTCAATCACAAGTTCTTCACACTTGATGATAGGTTCTCATCATTGGCCTTCGATCAAATGATTCATGGGTGTTCAACTTTAGTTCCTTATTCACACACCGTGAATTGTGCTACCAGTAGCTTGAGAGCCATTATCATTATTGGTGGTTTCCCTCGCACTTGTTAATGAATCACATCATTGGCCCATAATCAAGTGACTTTATAACATGTTCGACTTCAACACATTTATTCACATGTTAGAATTTTTACTTTTATTGGGTCATGTTGGATCAAAAAACCCTAGGCTTAGATTACAAAAGTCCAAGTTGCGTGGAGTAATGAGTCATTCATGGTTATATACATGATTCTTTATACGGATGGCTGCGCCCATGCCATGGATCTATTTCATATGATCCCTCAAGTTGGATCCATGCTGAGGATCCATGCACATGATCTTTTCCTTAATGGATAGTTGTGTCTATACCATGGATTCATGTATTGTTATATACTTTAGATTTTTATTAGGCACAACTATCATATTTCAGATATGTACATGTATGCTTGCTTTCAGGTTTTTCGACGATGGACAACAGTTCCCCGCATCTACTTGTAAATTTTTTCACCCCACTCTAGTTCTACCTTCATGCCTTAGGGGGCATCTGTTACACAACATTTTGTCACTATCCCTTTACTCCCCGTAACATGATCTTGGAGGACCTCTACAATAAACCCTACATTCTTTCCCATCTTGAAGAAACTCCCATTGTGAAATCTTCATGAGCAGAATAATTCCGTTTTGCATCATTTCCCAAGAATCTTTCTTTTACCCTAGTTTACAAGGCCGACGATATTGACCACTTCCCCCTCGAACCACTTTTCAGATTAAAACTAGAACTAGCGACGTATGATGTTGCTAAGCCTTTCATCAGTCATGCTAATCCACTTTTGGAAAATTTTTTAAGTATGGATTCTAAACTTTCAAGTCTAGGTGCTTCGTAACAAAAGTCTGGTACATAGATGGGCTCGATGGAGCTGAGGAAGTTAGTTTGGGCTCCTTTCGCCTATTAGGATGGAACCAATCTCAGCGATAAGTCCTTCTCCCATGACAAGAGGAACCATCTCCCCTCCATCCAAGCTATATAAACCCCTCCTTTTACAAGCTACACTAGTTTTTAGTCTTAATATTTTTGGAGCTTGAATAATGAGTAAGACATCTATAGCTTGTAGCTCTCTCATTTATGTTTGAGGGAGAATAGTGTGTTTTGTTTGGTTTGATACTAAAGGGAAGAAGCCTTAAAAATTCTATTGTTGGGGCTATCCATGAGATGCTAGCAGAAGTGTGGGAACCCAAATACGTTAGAGGAGACCAGCAACATAAAGGCATTGCTTGTAATCTCTTTTTTAACTTATATGAATACAACTATTTATTGATTTTCTACATTTAAGTGTTATCTTAAATTTGATGGCTTAGTGTTTCTTGACCTGTTAAGTAGGATGAATGCAATTTGTATGCTATCATGTTTATTTTTGTTGTTTTTTTACTTGTTTCAGGTATTCAAAGGAAGGAAACAAAAAGTAGTTGGAGTAAGGAAGTAGGATCATCACCAAGCGGAATAGTTTAAGGAAGTTTTCCATTTATTTTTTGTTCATGGCTAGACCCGCTCTCTCAGGTTAGAGGAATTGTTTGTGTCTACACTGAGAATTTACCTGCAGCACAAATGCTTTTCTATTTTTTTGGAAAATCCTCCATGCATTTCCTGAAGAGATTGGGTAGTTCTGGGAAGGATTGTGCAACCCTTTGGCTTATCCATCGAGAAAATTTTGGGTTGAGTAACTCTTCAATGCCTCTCATGCTCTACGTAGTTTCCCAACTGAAGGCTAGTTTTCAACTAGATCTACACAATTATGGAGATGGAGGCTCACTACTCGCTTGGACTATGAAATTCCCGAGAGAAAGGTTGGTTTCCCTCAATGATTGTGTGGTTCACTAAGGCAAGCCCAAAACTAGGTTGAAACCAAGTCAAGAGATCGAATTGTGGGTTAGAAAGTGAAGCAAGTAAGAAAAACACAAGCCAAAATGCAAAAGATAAAACTCAATCAAAGCGCAAGTGCTTGGGTCAGCACAAGATGAGTTGTTGTGCTTAAGGAGGGAGGCTCCAAAATGAAGCATAGGAAAAATTTTGGAGGGTGGTTGTAGCCACTACAACATAACCATTATTGAGTACTACCTTTTTTTGGATACTTAATAAAGAGATAATTCAATTCTTATTTATCCTTTGATTGGTAGGTATTGGTAGGTATAATTATCTTTTCCCAACACTATTGTTAGATTATGATAATTAATGATTATTTTAATCACTGGTAAGCTACCTTGTAAGCTTAAAAGGAGATAGATTTATTGTTGAATATTACATTTGAGTAATATTTTTTGCATTAAGCTACTACATATCTATCAGTATAATATTATATTTGTTTTGTTTTATTGCAAATGTTCTTTTAAACTATGTTTTTAGTTTAAATTGGTATATTTTCTGAAATGAAAATCTCACTTTCATCTAACACTAATAAAAATTACGCCATTTTTTCATGGACTTTTGTCTCTATTGTGATGAAATTTGGTCTTTGTAATGACACAAATGGGTTTTACTAAATGTGGAACACGATGGAGTTGCATTATCATAGTTTTCCAAATTTGTCATAGTTATGCTACATACAATGCATTATTACATCCATGGAAGAATGATTAATACGTCATTGAAATACCAACAAAAAGAGGATTTTTATGGTGTCACACACACAAGGATCGATCTAATTAGTCTATTGCTAAAAGTACACTTACTTAGATGGAACTTGTCATCGTAAGCTCAACCTTTTTGGTATTTATCTACTGACACTCTGGGAATATGAGTTCAAAGAGAAACAAAAAGTTTAGCATCAATAGATCAACAACAAGAATTTTTTGTGATGAATTTGCTATATTCTCGACATTATTAGCCATAATAATGTCCACCATAAGAGCAATGAGTATTATTTGGCGACTATCATAAGGCTGATTTTTTTATTTAAAAAACATTATTGCAATATATATAAGTGGCATTGGTTAAAATCCATGTGGTTGGAAAATTGCAATAAAGAGGATGAAAATGGAAGGCATTTATGTCATGCTAATTGTTGACTCAAAAGTTTGAAATGGAGGTTAAACCCTTTTTTTATATAGCCTCACGAACATAAAGTGAACCCTCATACTTGATCATGACTATTGTGAAAACAATTAAGAATAGGATTTGGTCACAATAGAGGTGAGAAATGACTCCTATAGAAGTTGAGACAACTCCACAAATTACAACTATTGGGAAATGAGAAACAAGCCACTAGATATTGAAATAGAATCATTATCTTTCTAGAGTGAACATTTTAATATGTATGAGAATAAAAATGAGGAAATGCCACAAGAATTGGGACCTTAAATTCAAGGACCAAGGAAAGGCAAGTGTTTCAAAGATTATTCCAAGATAAGAAAATGTGATGTATTATGTTCCATCTAAATTTGAATTCCATCATAAGTCTACATACACTAAACTAGAAAAACTTATAATGAAACTTAATATTAGAAATGAAAAAGTTAAAAATCATCTAAGAGAGGCCAAGAAACAAATTTCTAACCGAAAGAAGCTCTTAACACAACCATCTCAGGAAGGAAACCACAAGTTTGATGACAAAATTGTAGGCTTTAACCATGTAGAAAAATTACATGCATATGAATTCAAAAAAATAGAAAATAAACAATGACGAGAATATAAAACAAATACACATATATTTCCCCAGGATCCCAAAACCAAGACTACCGAATTCATTTTTCATTATATTCCTTTTAATGTTACAATATATTATATATATTTATATATTATATATATATATATATATATATATATATATATATTATATATATATATATAATATAATATATATATATATATATATATATATAATACATGCCAAAGCATTCATCAACACCAATCCACTAAGCCTGGATTAGAACATAACCTTAGTTCCCTTGAATGGATATACAAAATACCATGGGCAGAAGATCAACATGCCCAAAACCATGTGAAAAACCCATGCACAAAACCATAGGTGGGTCTACCCACCTTATATAGGGTCCAAAAAAAATTTCATGGGGGCACTATCCCAGACCCCATGCAAGGGGGATATTGCCACCTTGAAACTTGACGATAGGGGGTGATGCATCCCCCCTATGTGTAGGTTTTAACCCAATACAAAAAATTCCTGCATATGAATTCTAAAACAAAGAAAATAAACAATGAAAGAGCATAACACATAAAACACATATACACAGATATTTTTCCTTAGATCCTAAAACTGGGACTACAAGCTTGATTTTTCATTATGTTCCTTTCAATGTTACAATACATATATATACATGCCAAAGCATCCAATACCATGGACTGAAAATCATCGCATCCAAAACCATGTACGAAAAATCATGCACAAAGCCATAGGTAGGTCTGCCCAACATAATAT
The DNA here is from genome assembly GCA_000404065.3 of Pinus taeda. Taxonomy (NCBI): domain Eukaryota; kingdom Viridiplantae; phylum Streptophyta; class Pinopsida; order Pinales; family Pinaceae; genus Pinus; species Pinus taeda. The sequence continues at coordinate 42,650 of APFE031404250.1, read as the reverse complement.
ACGGTCAAAAAACAAAATATCCTGGGGGCGCTACCTTGGACCCCATAGAGTGAGGTTACCTACACCCCTCAAAACCCTTGTCACTCCCCCCGCTATGTAATCCATGCAGCGAAGGGGGGACTCCACCCCCCTTCTAACCCCCCAGTTAACTACATGGATTAGTCATGGAAAGAATATAGCACAACCCAACATTCTTCCACTTGTTGTTTTCTTTCCACATGGGGCCACAAGAGACCTTAGTCATTTATCTAGCCCTACAATGCCCATTGTTTCTCTACACTGAGAGAACTTCTTAGAGCTCAATTATTTTTTCAATGCATCTGCAGTATTCTTCAAAGTGTCCACCTTTACCAACAACACCTTTTTGTCTTCTATAATATCCCTCAAAAAGTGATACTAAACATCAATGTGCTTTGTCTTTGAATGATATGTAGGGTTCTTTGCCAAGAAAATTGCACTTTGACTGTAACAGTCTATCCTTATAGTTCCATGTACTAAGTCCATACTTGAACACAATCTCTGCAACCAAACTTCGTCCTTGCTTACATGAGTGGTTGCCATGTATTCTGCTTCTATAGTTGATAGTGCCACTATAGATTTTTTCTTACTCATCCAACTAACTGCACCTCCAAATAGGTTAAAAACATACCCACTTGTAGATCTTCTCTGATCCAGATCTTTAGCCCAGTCTGCATCAACAAAGCCACAAATATCCAACACTCTATCCAATCTTGGTCTTCCTTGGTAGCATAAACCATAATCATTAGTGCCACACAAATACTTGAAAACCCACTTCATTGTTGTCTAGTGCTCCTTCCTTGATTTTGACATAAACTTTCTCAATACTTCCATTGCATGTGCAATGTCTGGTTTAGTATAGACCATCACATACATCAGGCTACTAACTACACTTACATATCTAACATGGGACATGTCCTCTTCCTCTTCTTGTATCTTGGGAAATTGTCCAACAGATAAATTTACACCTACAAGAATAAGAACCTTCACCAGTTTACTATCGTGCAAATTAAACCTCTGCAATATTGTCTCGACATACTTCATCTAGTTTAACCAGAGCTTACTCTTTGTCTGTTCTCTTTTAATTTCCATGCCCAAAATATAGTTTGCAGCACCAAGATATTTTATGTCAAATTTGGAGGACAAATGGGTCTTCAAATTCGAGATAATTTCTTTGTCATTTCCAGCAAGCAACATATCATCCACATATAAGACTAGATAAATAACACAATCACTAATTAATTTAAAATACACATAGTGATTTAATTTGCTTCTTGTGAAGACAATTCCTTGTATAAATGTATCAAATTTTTGATACCACATCCTTGATGACTATTTTAACCCATACAGAGACTTCTTTAACTTGCATACCAGTTCTTCCTTACCCTTCACCACAAAGCCTTCAGGTTGTTTCATGTAGAACCCCTCTTCTAGATCCCCGTGAATAAATGCTATCTTCACATCCATCTATTCTACCTAGTAATTAAAAGAAATAGCAACAAACAAAAGTAATCTAATAGAAGTTACCTTGTCAACAGGAGAAAAAATATCACCAAAATCAATTCCCGTCACCTGGGAATAACCTTTTTCTACCAACCGAGCTTTGTATTTCTCCAACTTTTCTTCTACATTTTTCTTCTTCTTGAACACCCATTTTCTTCCAATGGGTTTCCTTCTAGACGACAACTCCACCAGATCCCAAGAATCATTTTTGTGCAAAGATGACATTTCATCAACCATGGCCTCTTTCCAGAGTTCCATGCTCTGAATCTACTACTTCCTTCACAGTTCTATGATTGTCATCAGTAACAGATAAAGAAAAAATTGAACAGAAAGTAGAAGGACTATACCTTTCTGGCTACCTTCTTTCTTGAATTGATCTTCTCACACATAGATTTTGTGGCTCTTCATCTTCATATTCCTCCTCTGCTTTAGAGTCTGATTCTTCCTCCTTAAGATCAAACTCTATCTTCTCAAGTTCCTTTGGTTTGACTTCATGTTTAATAACATCTTTCACCTCTCTGAACACCACATCTCGGCTGTACAAAACCTTCCTTGTTATTGGGATCCAAATCTTATAACCATTTAAACCATCCTTATACTAGATAAAGATGCACTTTTCAGATTTACTATCCAACTTGGTTCTTTTCTCCTTTCGAAGATGTACATATGCATCACATACAAATACCCTTAGATGTGAAAGAGAGGGTTTCTGACCAATCCATACCTCTTATGGAGTCTTATCCTCTGACAGTGATGAAGGTGATCTATTGACCAGGTAACATGATGTCTCAACTACCTATGTCCATAATTCTTGTCCTAACCCAGTACCCCTAAGCATGCTTATTTCCCTTTCCATCAACGTCTTATTCATTCTTTATACAACTCCATTTTGCTCAAGTGTATACGAAGTAGTCTTTTCCCATGATATACCACACTTCTTACAAAATTATTCAAATTCCTTACTGCAAAACTCTCCATCGTTATCTTTCCTCATAACCTTTATCTTCTTCTCTATCTAGTTTTCCACTAGAGCCTTAAATTCCTTAAAACTGTCAAAGACTTCACATTTCTTCTTAAGGAAATATATCCATGTATTCTTTGAGAAGTCATCTATAAATGATACATAGTACACAAAATTACTTAGTGATGGAATCTTCACAGGTCCAAACACATCACTGTGCACAAGCTCTAATATATGTTTCACCCTCTTACCACCAAAGGGGAAGCTCACCCAATTTTGCTTCCCATATACACAATTTTCACAGAAATCAAAATCCAAAGAGCTATTATGCATACATTCTACCATACCTTCACCATGAATTATTCGAAGGCCCTTATCTCCAATATGTCCAAGCCTTTAATGCCACAACATGGTCTTCTCTCCCCATACCACTATATTTTCTACTCCACTTTCAGAAACCACAAAACTGTTACACCCATCAACAATAGTGCTACCTTGCAACTTGTAGAGAGTTCCAATTTGAACTCCCCACATCAATACGAGTGCCCCCCGAACCATCTTGCAGGTATCCTTCTCGAACATTATTTTTACACTCGCATCATCCAACTTTATTACAGAAACCAGATTTTTGTCTAATGGAGGAATATGTAGAGCACCCAGAAGTGTTCTAACCCTTCCACCTTACAACTTCAACTTTACTTTTCCACGACCAATGATTCTAGACTTCCTATCATCTGCGAAGAAGACATCACCAACATCATATTTCTCATACTCGTGAATCCACTCTCTTTGGGGAGTGAAGTGAAAGGATGCACCTGAGTCAATCAACCATGCCTCATGATCTACATGTGTACTTGAAGAAGCCAAGTACACATCCCCACCTTCATCTGAGCCAGTTTTTTCCTCTACAGAAGGAGCATCATCAAATCCCTTTCCTTTATCAAAAGCTTTAGATTTACAATCCCTTTTGTAGTGCACTTCCTTTCTACATTTCTAGCACACCACCTTTACAGGTTTACCTTGAGATTTAGATCTCCCTCTAGATTTAGATTTCCCACTCGATGACTTGTTTTTGTTTTTGTTCTGGGACCATCCTCGTACAAACAAGGCATCACCATTTTGGCTCTCCATATTTTTCCGTCTCATATACTTCATTAGCAAGGTTGAGACTATTTCATCCAACTGCAAGGCAGTTGTATTGTTACCTATTGCAATAACCAGACTATCCCACGAATCTAGTAGCGAACACAACAAACTGATGCACTTATCTTCATCTGAAATTTTAATATCAACAAATAATAACTGACTTACCACAATATTAAATGCATTCAGATGCTTTGTCACCGAGTCTCCATCTTTCAACCTTAGGTTATAAAACGTTTTTTGTAGGAACAATTTATTCACCAGAGGGTTAGATTGGTACAAAGTCCTTAATTTGTCCCACAAAGCCTTAGTTATAACTTCCCCTGATACATTAAGTAATACTGAATTTGAGACACACAATCATATTATGCTCTTTTCCTTTTCATCTAACTTCTTCCATTCTTCATTGACCACTCTCGTTGGTTTAGTACCCAGATTTACCATGATCCATTGATCTTTATCCACCAACAGATCCTCCATCTTGAGTTTCCACAACTCAAAACTCTGACCATTAAATTTCTCGATATCTATCTTTCAACTATTTTCCATCTTCTTTCACCACCAGAATCGATCTCATAGATCTTCCACTGAACAAGGTCTACTATAGGCTCGAGTGAAACCCCTCAGCAACAAAGGTTCCCCCTTAAAGCCAAAACAACTCTGATACCAAAAGTAGGTTTTAACCTTGTACAAAAACTACCTGCATACGAATTCTTAAACATAGAAAATAAACAATATGAGAGCATACCACATAAAACACATATACACAGAGATTTTCCCCTGGATCCCAAAACTGGGAGTACCAGCTTGATTTTTCATTATGTTCCTTTCAATGTTACAATACATATTTATATGTGTCAAAGCATCGAATACAATGGAACGAAAGCCATCGCGTCCAAAGCCATGTGCGAGAAATCAAGCACAAAACCATAGGTAGGTCTTCCCAACCTAATATATGTTCCAAAAACAAAATTTCCTAGGGTGTTACCTTAGACCCCGTAGAGTGGAGTTACCTGCACCCCTCAAACCCCCTGTGACTCCCCCTACTACATAATCAGTGCAACGAAGGAGGAGCTATGCCCCCCTCTAAGCCCCCAGTTAACTATGTGGGCTAGTCATGGAAAGAATATAACACAACCCAACACTATGACCCTCCTTTTTCACCTAACACAATGAAAAAGGGGAGCTTCCAGCCGCCTTGTGAGCCCCCCGCACGTGCAACTAGTCATGGAAATAATATAACACACATCCAACATTCTCCCATGTTGTTTTCTTTTGCACACATGGAGTAACAAGAGATCTTAGTCATTGTTATAGCCCTCCAATGCCCATTGTTTCTATACACAAATAAAACTTCTTAGTGCTCATAGACATTGTCAATGCATCTACAACATTCTTCAAAGTGTCCACCTTTACCACTAATAACTTTTCGTCCTCAACCGTATCCCTCACAAAGTGATACTGAACATCAATGTGCTTTTTATTTGAATGATAAGAATGGTTCTTTGCCAAGAAAATTTCACTTTGGTTGTGACGTTCTATCCTTATAACTCAATGTACTAACCCCATACTTGAACACAATCTATGCAACCAAAATTCTTCCCAGGTGTATATCTTCTTTGATCCAAATCTCTAGCCCAGTGTACATTAACAAAGCCATAGATGTCCAAAAATCTATCTAATCTCAGTCTTCCTTGGTAGCACAGATCATAATCACTAGTGCCATGCAAATACCTAAAAATCTGCTTCATTGTTGTCCAATGATCCTTTGCTGGTTTTGACATAAACCTGCTCAATACTCCCACTACATGTGTAATGTATGGTCTAGTACAGACCATTGCATACATTAGCGTACTAATTTCACTTTCATATGGAACATGAGGCGTGTCCTCTTCCTTTTCTTGTGTCTTGGGACATTGTTCAATGTATAACTTTACACCTACAGAAATAGGAACCCTCACCAATTTACTATCCTGCATATTAAACCTCTGCAATATTGGCTTTACATACTTCCAATAGTTTAACTATAGCTTCCTCTTTCCTCAATATCATTTAATTTTAATGCCCAAAATATAGTTTGTAGCACTAGGATCCTTCATGATGAATTTGGAGGACAATTGGGTCTTCAAATCCTAGATAACTTCTTTGTTATTTCCAATCAGCAACATATCATCCACATACAAGACCAAATAAATGACATGGTGAAAAATTAATTTAAAATACTCATACTAGTCTTATTTTCTTCTCATGAAGCTAAGTCCCATATATATGTATCAAATTTCTGATACCACATCCTTGGTGATTGTTTTAATCCGTACAAAGGATTTTTTAACCTACATACTAGTTATTTATTACCCTTCACTGTAAAGCTTTCAGGCTACTTCATGTAGATCTCATATTTTAGATCCTCATGAAGAAATTTTGTCTTCACATCCATTTGTTATATGTAAAAATCAAAAGAAGCTACAACAGAAAAAAGAAATCTAATAGAAGCTACCTTCGCAACAGGAGAAAAAGTATCACTAGAATCAATTCCTAACATATGGGAATAACCTTTTGATACCAACCGAGCTTTTAATTTCTCCACCTTACCTTGTGTATTCATACTCTTCTTAAACACCCATTTTCTTCCAATGGTTTTCCTTCAAGGAAGAAACTCCACTAGGTCCCAAGCCTCATTCTTGTCCAAGGATGCCATTTCATCAAACATGGCCTCTTTCCAGAGTTTTCCATCCTCTAAGTCTACTGCATCCTTGAAAGTTCTGGGATCATCGTCAATAATAGTTAAAAAAACAATTTGAACGAAAAATAGATGGATTATACCTTTCTGGTTGCCTTCTTTCTTGAATTGATCTTCTCAGAGCTAGAGTTTGTGGCTCTTCATCCTATAATTCTTGTTCTGTTATAGATTTTGGTTCTTCCTCCTATAGCTCAAACTCTATATTCTTAGGTTTCTTTGGTAGGAATTCATGTTTAATAAAATATTTCACCTCTCTAAATACCGCATCTCAATTGTACACAACCTTCCTTTTTTTTGGGTTCCAAATCTTATAACCTTTGAAACTATCCTTATACCAAATAAAGATGCACCTTTCGGATTTATGATCCAACTTGGTTATTTTCTCCTCTGGAACATGTACATATTCATCACAACCAAATACCCTCAGATGTCAAAGATAGGGTTTCTTACTAGTCCATAACTCATGTGGAGTCTCATCCTCCAACCATGATGAAGGTGATCTCTTAACCAAGTAACATGAAGTCTCCACTGCCTCTACTCAAAATTCCTGTCCTAACCTGAAACCACTATGCACACTTATTTCCTTTTCCATCAACACCATTTTCATTCTTTTTTTAACTCCATTTTTCTGAGGTGTGTATGGAGTAGTCTTCTACCATGCTATATAAAATTTCTTATAGAACTCTTCAAATTTCTTCCTGTAGAACTCTCCACCATTATTTGTCTGCAACATATTTATCCTCTTCTCTGTCTAGTTTTCCACCAAAGCCTTAAATTCTTTAAACTTGTTAAAGATTTCAATTTTCTTCCTAATGAAATATATCCATAATTTCTTGAGAATTCATCTATAAATGATACATAGTACATAGACTTACCGAGTGATGGAACCAAAATAGGTCCAAACACATCATTCTACATGAGTTCTAATATCCATTTCGCCCTCGTAGAACCAAAGGGGAAAATCTCTCGATTCCCGCTTCCCACATACATAATGTTCATAGAAATTGAAATATACAGAGAAATTAGAAATACCTTCTACCATACTATTCCAGTGAAGTATTTGAAGATACTTCTCTCTAATATGTCCAAGCCTTTGATGCCATAGCATGGTATTTTCAGTAGAGACCACTAGATTTTCTGCTCCACTTTCAGGAACCATGGAACTATTACACCGATCAATAACAATGCTACCTAGAATCTTGTACATGGTTCCAATCCAAACTCCCCACATTAATACTAGTGATCCCCGAACCATCTTACATGTATCTTTCTTGAACACTATTTTTACACCTGCATCATCCATCTTGCTTCCAAAAATCATATTTCTAGCAAATGTAAGAATATAGAGAACACCTGAAAGTGTTATAATCCTTCCACCTTGCAACTATAGCTTGAAGTTTCCACATCATATGATTCTAACCTTCTTATCATCCCCTAATAAGACATCACCACCATCATATTTCTCATACTTTCATAACTACTCCCTATGGGGAGTGAAGTAAAAGGATGCACCTAAGTCAATTAACCATGCCTCATTATCTACGTCTATACTTGAAGAAGAAGCCAAGAACACATCAATACATTAAAATGAGGTGGCTTTTGCCTTTGTAGAAGGATCATAATTATATCCCTTTCATTTCTTAGGAAATTTAGACCTACATTCCTTTTTGAGGTGTCCTTCCTTTCCGCATTTCTAGCACACCTCTACAAGTTTCCTAGAGATTTATATCTTCCTCTAGATTTAAATCTCCCACTCGAGGACCCACTTTTGTTTCTACTTTTGGACCGTTATCATATAGACAAGGCATCTTTATTCTAGCCCTCCATATTTTTCTGTCTCATCTCCTCTGATAGAAAGGATGATACTATTTCATTAAAATTCAAGGTAATTGTATTGCTACCTATTTCAACAACTAGATTATCCCATGAATATGGTAGATAACACATTAAACTAATGCACTTACCTTCATCTGAAATTTTAATATCAATATATAATAGTTGACTTTCCATAGTATTAAAGGTGTTCATATGATCTGTCATTGAGTCTCCATCCTTCATCCTCAGGTTATATTGCTTTTTTCATAGGAAGAGTTTGTTCGCTAGAGACTGACATTGGTACAAAGTCCCTAAATTTTCCCACAAAGCCTTCGCCATAGATTTCCCTTATACATTCAACAATACTGAATCTAAGATGCACAACCATATTGTGCTCTCTTTTTTCTAATCTAGCTTCGCCTAATCTTCATCTTACATTGACATTGGTTTAGTACATGGATCTACTGTGATCCACATATATTTATCCACCAACATATCCTCCATCTTGAGTCTCCACAACTCAAAACTCTAACAATTAACTTTCTCGATATCTATATTTCCACTGTTCGCCATCTTCTTTCACCGCAAGAATTGATCCCACATATCTGCCATTGAACATGGTCTTCCATGGGCCTGAGCCAATCCCCTCACTAGAAAAGGCGTCCCCTTGAAGCCAAAACTTGGCAATGATACTGAATGTTGGTTTTAACCCCCTATAGAAATTACCTACATATGAATTCTAAAAAATAGAAAATAAACGATGATGAGAATATAAAACAAATACACAGAGATTCCCTCTTGATCCTAAAGTCAGGACTACCAGATTGATTTTTCAATATATTCCTTTGAATGTTACAATACATATATATACATGCCAAAAAATTCCTAAACCCCAATCCATTATTCCTAGATTAAAACACAATCGTAGCTTCCTTGACCGGATCTACAAAATACCATGGGAAGAAAACCATCATGCCCAAAACTATGTGCAAAACCCATGCACAAAACCATTGGTAGATCCACGTAATATAGGTCCAAAACCATTTCCTCAGTTCTCGTACAGCGGGGATATAGCCCACCTTAAACCCCCCAATAGGGGGATTGCAACCCCGCTATGACTCCCCCATGTCTGTGACTATTGGTGCAAAGAATATAACATGCAACCAACAAAAATGACAGACAATATTGGCAGTAGAGGAATAAAAAATAAGAAAATATATATGACGAGGATAGGATCTCTGGAGAGGAGCTTAAGGAAGTGTCATATGAATTAGGCCATGAATGAAATTAGAAGGCAATGGATCTCCCTTTTACTAAAATGGATAGTATTATCGCGTTTGTTAAAAAATTGATCAACATGATCATGGATGATATCGCACGAAACACATACGAATTTTTACCATGGAATATTTACTTTCTTAGTTGAATAATTAAAGATGATATTTTTATGTCAATAACATTTATAGATAGTTTGACATGAAAGCATTCAAAAACTGAAGCATAAATAATTCCATAAGAAAATGGAATAATAGAATCCAACATTACGAAGAACAATTGACTAGGTATCAAAATCAACTCTAGGAGACCTAAGACTTTAAACTCCAAGGGTTTATTTGTAAACTTATTTCTATAATATATAAGGTTTTCGTCAAAAAAGGTGGAATAAATATAGAGTTCAATATATAGTATTAGGCAAGGCTTATAATATGATTACTTGGGATCAATTATGAAGGCATTTTCTACTACCTATTAGCATGACTTGGACCTTTTGTATATGTTATAATAATTTAATTTTGTTCTTAGAAATAATATCAAATGAAACCCTGACACTTTAGTTAGCGACATCTAGTTGAGGGAATTTCCTTATTTTTTTTTACAATAAGGCTTTATGGAAAGAGGCATCTAGATTTTATAAAAATATACAAGTTACCTTCAACATCATTGTCTAAGATGAATAGACTATACCTTAAATTATTCAATAATACCCTTTCAAATTGATTTCCAATCCTTTGAATGCAACCATTATTAAGCAAAAAAAGATGCCAGTAGAATTTGCATATTATGAGGTTATCTATGATACTATGTCATTCAGGCATAGGTTGAATCTCATGACAAGTGGATTGAAAAACTTGTCTACTTGACATAGAAGGGCCCAATGGCCTATTCCTTATTTAACATGGTAATGGAAAGGGAAGAGTTTTATGCCATCTCCTTTCAGAATATTGGCATATGATGGATAGAATTGTGTTTTCACTTCCTATTGATATGGTGGTCCATAAAAGGTTACAATGTCATTACAAAATCATAATATGTTTTAGAGAATGACCATTGGACATAGGAACAAAGGTGTCTGGTATTTTACACATTAGAGTAATTTGGTTATCCACACTATAATTGGGTTGACTTACATGGTCAATATCCTTATTAAGATTGTGCAAGAGAACGACACACTGCTAATGGTGGTAGCTAACGGCATAAGCACACACTAAGGCACTTGCAATACATTCAATTCTGTTACATCCAGAAACCACCATCCCAAGAATGTGAGTTAGGTGGGTGCAACAGTTACCATTACAACCGACGATACTACCTCACATGATGTGTTAACACTGACTGTTATCGACTTACTGAATGGCCATACACTGAGACACTGCCTAGTTTCAGGTGTGGCGAACAAGACAAGAAAGAGCAGAAGGAATTCAAGTTGTGGCCGAAAGATTATGTGGAGGTTGCGCTGGGCATGCGAACATTTTGGAAAGGAAGGATATATCGACCTCCATAAATGGTACTTATTAAACCTATAAAATACCTTTTCCATTTTATACTAGCCTTCATTCCCTCCCTATTTCTTTCTTACTTTGGCCCATGAACTTCAAAAAGATAACGCTTAGTAATTCTATCTATAGTTAATGAAAAAGTGGTTATTTTGGTATGTAGTCTTTTTGGTAAATTAATGTTGGATTATGATTGAGTACATGGTTATTTTAGAATGGTCTTGTTTAGAGGTATTTATAGGATTTTCATTGCACCTTTAAACTAATTTTTCAATGGACAAGAAGAATATTGCTACCCTATTTTAGAAAATTTCCATTAGCATCATGGAGACTAGTTGGGTTCCAACCTTGCCTCTCAATTACTATGGAATCATGTGCATCAAATATTTCTTGTCATTGATGCTCAAGGAACCCAAGAGTATCTAGAACCCTTCAGATTTTTTCTTGTACAATATTTTGAGGTTGAGAAAACCAATTGCTAAACACATGTTGCGGTGAACAATGGATTCGATTTTGCTGTAAATAGAGTCAAGATATTGACAACAAAATTTATATTTATATTTTATTTGTCTCTATCATTTATCTTAGCTAAAATATACATATTTTAAGACCTATTACTAAACATAGAATGAGTAGTTTTCTTGGCATATATAATGGAAAAAATCACTTTGATACAAAAAAAAATATCTCTTTTCAATCTAAGCCTTCAACTATAGCATGGATGAGTAACATAGTGGCAATGCGATCCCAGAGGAGGGCACACTCTAAGTATCCATGCTCCCATACTTGTGTGTATGTGTATATATTTTTTTGGTGTTATCTTTCCTTATGATTAACATATTCATATGTTTTTTTTTTTGTTGCTCATAATAACTAATATTAATATTCTCATATGATTGTAATATTTCCTTTGTTTCCTTAAGTAATACCACTAGTCGAGTGTGGTGTTAGTTCATCAAGAATGAAGTATTTTAGGATGACAAGAAAAATTACTATTGATTACATCTTCACATTGTTGTCCTCCTAGCTATAAAACTAAGTCTATAATCATAAAAAACACAACTCTCTACTGTATTTTTTTTAAATAAAATTGCAAATACTAATAAGGTTAAAATAGTAGTATTTTTTACTTTTTTTATACAAAAGAAAAAACTTGAAACAACTTAGCAATGTTCTCATACAACCCTTTACTTTGTGATAGAACTAAAAGGAGGACCCATTTGTTCATGTTTGGATTCAAAACCCAGTCATTTGTTGGGGTTCCAACTTTGATTATTAGATTTTTATTTAGAAATGTTGATCTTTTATAATTTATGGTATTGTACTTTTAACATTTATGGTAGAAATTGTGAAATTAGAGCTAGCGTCTCCTTATTAATAAATACAAGATCTTAATCTCTTGCACAAATAGTGTGAGTGTCTATTTCATAAAGAAAATATTGATCAAGGCATGATTGAAGGGTGAAAATAAGGGGGAAAATAATTTGATATTCAAAAATAGTGTTGAATGTGATTGTTGGGATGCTTAATTGTCATTATTTTGCACCTATGTTCCCTACCCTTTCCTACCATTTCGACTTTAAAATCCATGCCCTATCACTTCATTAGTCACTATTGAATAAATTATGTTTGCTTTTGTATGTCATCTGTATTATCTAGTTTTTATTGTATTTTGACATAAAAGCTAATTGGTTTAACGTATTTTTATTAATAAATAGATGAATTATTGTTTTAGGTTATGTGACTTGCTGAGATGTTGTTAAAGGAGCAGATCTTCCTAGTTTTGCCTCACTAAAGATGGAACAAAAAATGTAGTGACACTACTATCACAAAAATAAGGTTTTTTTTTTATACTTTGTTTTCCTATGCTTAGTATCAATATCAATTGGGATAAACATTGGGTCAAAGCTAGTTTGATTGATTGAAACGAGACATTCATGGATAACACAAATGACTTAGATGAAATATTTAGGATCTCCCAATTGATATTTCATTATAATTAGAAACGTTGTTACATATTTGTTTCAACTAAGATAATTTGTTATAAGATGTTGGTGTGTCCTCTCGATTTGGATCACATGAGAATGAGGAGATTCTCATGATGATCCTTCCTTTTGAAAATAGGAATGTAATGTAATATGAGATTATAAAAGGATGTACTCTTTTCCCGTAAGCCATGCATAGATAGTCCTCTAAGTATCGACATTTTAATCTAGTACTGCAATATTCATTAATGAAAATCTCTACCATTCATGGCTCAATATCTCTTTCCTAATTATTTTACGTGTTGTGCAATTCACCAACCCCTGTTAAGGGGGAAGGGTCCTCCTTCTTAGTAGGGATCACTTGTCAGATAGGTATTGTAGCGGTATGTTTATCCTCTCAACTATGATTTATGTGTGATTTATTATTATTGTTACAGATTTTATTCATGCCTCAAATACTTGGAGGATTGTGGTGTTTATTATTGTGTAACAACATATGTCCTGGACCGGTCCCTTAATTAGTGTGATGGTTATTTTATTTCTCTTATAGTTTTTTCATTTGTTTATTTAATTAAATGGGTGTTTCAACAATTGTTGAATGTTGAATGGTTTCCAAGAATGTTCTTTCTTTTTTAATAAGAGTGATAATGTGATAGAATGATTGATTTTGCAGCGTGTGTTTGTTCCTTTCTAAAGGTTCGAGAAAGATATATAGTGTAATGAAAATTGTGATGGAGTGCTGAGAGTGATACTTATGGTTCTTATATTTCTTTACCACAAGTTTCCAATTTTTCTTGCATATATTTTTCACATTAGATTTGAAAAAAAAAACCTACATAGATTGAAAATTTATGTGAAAATAAGATTGAGAGTGATACCTATGGTTTTGATATTTCCTTACACAAGTTGCCAATTTTTCTTTCATTTATTTTTCACACTAGCTTTGAAACAAAAATTCTACCCAGATTGACAATTTATGTTTGAGATAGATTGGTTGTTCTAAATTAAAATGACAATTTATCTTCCCAATATTTCATTCCATTACTAAGGGGGATTTTAGAGGTGCATGTGTGTCATTAGCTTTTTTTCATGTATTGATTAAAAGTGTGGTAGATATGTTCCTAGCTTTGACATTCCCATGTGGTAAGATGACAGGTAAGGAACTAGACATTGCTTCAACATACTAAAGTTGGTTTAGCCTCATGAAAAGTTAGGGCCCATTAGAATTCATTACATGCATAGTGAAGAATAAAACATAGTGCCCACAAAGAAACTAATTGTCGAGGTAGAAGAAGAAGTGTGAGAAAGAAGAAGAATCAGGATTTTGATAGAGTAACATATATATAAGATATCATCTCAAAATTTGAATTTAAATCATCCACTAGTGGAGTAACACCTAACAAGAAAGGATCAGGTAAGACTGCATTACATATTGCATCATCCATTTAGTTATTTGTGTTGGGTGTACATATTAGGGAAGTGGAATTTTATGAACCTTATATCTCAGAGATAAGCCCTATATTTTGTTGTTCATTTATATCAGTAAGGGAAGGACATCAAGGCTTAATAGAGAGACAAGGTGATATGGATGAATGTGATTTAGAATCAAGTCTAAAAGAATGAAAAATTAATTAGTGCATCCCAAATTTAGGCAGCGTTATGAAATAACTTGCTCAACATTTTGTTATAAAGGGTGTTAAGAAAACATTAGGACCACCTAGACAATATGAGTGGTTTGAGGAATGTAAGCAGTTTGAACAAACTAGTCAACCCTCACCATTAAAAATATATGACTCTACTCCATTAAGGGAGCCACATGTAATAGTTTTACAAATTCCTCAAGCTTTTAGATAGAACCAAATGGTAGGGAGATCAGCTACCACATTTCAGTTCCCATTGAGAATATCCAATGATAGGTCCCATTAAAGAACATCCCTTTTTCTACACTTCCTAATTTTCATGGTACAATTACTAAACATCTTGATACATTTCTCTTTTAGTTTGGTGTACTCTCTAGGAATTATTATTATACCAATGATGAAAAAAAATTAAAATTGTTCCCTACCACACTAAAGGGAGCGACACTAAGATGGTTTATGGGACTTAGTGGGGCTTCTATTGCCTCCTAGTACTAGATGAAGAAGACATTTTTATAAAAGTATTAGGATTATTGTCATTCCAAATATTAGAAGCGATATTTATTATGAATAACTCAAACTCCAGATGAAATTTTGGAAGATTATGTTGAGCTCCTTTAGTATAATTTACAAACACCTCTTCATATCAATCTAAACAAGGAAATAATTAAAATATTTTTGATAAGAGGAATGTAAGATGAATACTTTGACATGCTAAATATTTTGGTGGAAGGAGATATATCTAAGGAACCTTATGATGAAAATTTTAAATTTGTTGAAGAAGTTCCAAAGGATCAAGAAGAAAAGGAGACTATGCCACATGGTGCTTCTACGAACATTTTAAATTCATCCAATACTAGAGCAACATCACTAGAAATTGGAAATCTGCTCGAGAATTTGAAAACTTACATTATGAGATTATTGTCCTATCATCGTGATGTGTCATGAGAGAAGAAAAAATAGATTGATGTAGAAAATTATCTGGCTATATTCTACTCCCAGTGGAGGAAGAAATGTCCTCTAATGAAATTCCCCACTTAATAGCTACAAAATATGTGAGCAGGATAATTCTACAAACTAATTCTCTCACTTCTTAGATTTAAATAAATATGTAAGGAGCGAGAGGAAAATATTGAAGAATCATATTTTATTCGAGCCAAGAAGCCTTGTAAGCCTCAACCATAAGGTATGGTGCAAGAGCCCTTCTCTTCTCAGTTTGGTATGTATGTTCCTTAGCAAATTCCATTAAAAACGTTATATCCAATAGCTACATGGCAACCCCCTAATCCCCCTTTGGTCCAATACAATACGCCCTAGCCTTAGTGGCCTTCTCCTTTAGGACTTAATCCATAGTGAGGGATTGTTCTCCCTAACCAAAGGCATATTCAGATCCCAATGCAACAATAATAGTTATAACTTCCCTATAATATGCTTATGGGTGGTCCCCTATTATGTCCCCAGATACCAATAAAACCTAACCTAAATCCAAATAATAAGGAAATGTAACAAGTTCAAATGTTAATTCTCCCTACCTATTGTATCTCATATGTGGAATGCAATGAAATATAATTACAATCAAGAACATGAAACTTAGTTCAAGGATATCTAGAAAAACAACATGCTATAACAATTGATATTACGACTAGTGTTGAAACAATTGATGGTACCCATGAATTTGTAACAATTTGTGCTACTACTAACATCACAATAACAACCAGTGATATCTCTAATGTCACTATAACATCAAATATTACCCTGACTATGATACTTGTAATAGTTGCTAGTAATGATACTTTTTACATCCATGTTCCACTAAAAGATTAACTGAAGTGAAAAACACTCGTAAGTATAAATCAAAATTTTTGAAGGAGTTGAAGAACTTGCATGTTTTTATTCCCTTACTTCAAGAAATATGACATGTTCCAATTTATGCTAAAGTAATTACAGAATTATGTGTCATAAATCTAAGTAGGAAACCATTGGACCCCTCTATTGTACATGTAATTGGAAAATTATCAAAATTGGTTTTATGGGATAATACACCTAATAAATATGAACACCCTACTAACCCACTAATAGTTGTTTATACTAGACTTACAACTCTTCCAAATATCCTGGTCCACATAGGAGTGACAATGAATATAATAACTAGGGAGTTTTTGAACTAATTGAGCTTGTCAACTTGAGTCCAACTCCCGCTATCTTAGAATTGGTAGATAGGTCTAAGATCAAACCTGAAGGAATATTGGACATTGTTATTATTTAGTATATTATTGGTAGCATCTAGTATATTGTAGTATGATAGCTTAAAACATGCCTAGAGGGGCATCCTCTGATTTTAGGGAGGCCATGTTTGAGCATAATAGATGATTTTATTGGATGTAAATCTAGGTGTTTTTCCATCACTAATGGTAACAATACCAAAGATATTCTTCTTTACCCTCTAGCTAAACCAAGTTCGAAATGTGAGAATCCTTTATGTTCTAACTTTAAACCAGAGGAAGCTAATACACCTCCATTGTTCACTATAGGAAAAACGTTGCATTTTAAAAATGAGACAAAGATGATACTATTAATTGCTTTGTTAATGACCCTTCTATTTTTACACCATCAACATATCGACTATTAAGTTTTGTGATAGACACATCTAGTGAGGAAGAGACTCTTGGAGATCCTGTTATAGAATAAATATTTATGACACCTAGTCTTAAGGGATTTCTAGTGGAGATAGATCCTGGGAATACCTTAAATACTAACCCTAATTTATCTCCTACATAAAAAGAGAGATTAATGCAATTATTGAGAAATAATAAAAAATACTGTGTGGAATTATAAGGACATGAAGGGCATTCATACTAGTTTTTTCAGTCATCATATTTATCTAAATAAAGTATCTCATCTTGTTTAGCATCCTCAACACAAAATGAATCTAGCCTTGAAATGTGTTGTTAAGGAAAATTTTCAAAAGTTATTAAAGAAATTTTTATCTTTCCAATTTCTGGCAATCAATAGATAAGTCCACCTCTTATTTTCCCTAAGAATAATGGGAAGTGGAGAGTCTATTGTAGGGAGCCAAACAAAGCCATTCAAAGGGACCATTTTCTGTTACCCTTTATTGATCAGGTCCTATATATTCTCTCTTCTAAAAGATATTTCTCTTTCCTAGATGGATTTAATGGCTATAATAAAATTTAGATTACTCTTAAGGACAAAGAAACAACTACCTTCACTTTTCCCTAGGGTACATTTTCAGAAAGGGTCATACCTTTTGGAGTTTGTAATACACCTACAACCTTCCAGCATTTAGTGTTAAATGTTTTTGTTGATATGGTCAACGACTATCAGGAAATATTCATGAATGAATTTTCACCCTATGGGGATGATTTTTGAGAAACCTTTAATAACATTGAAAGTGTACTTGATAATTGTATACAAACTCACCTTAGTCCCATTGTTGATAAGTGTCACATGATGATGTTTGAAGGTATTATTTTAGGTCATCGTATCTCTATTGCAAGAATACAAGTTGATCCATAAAAGTTGAGGTAATTCTAAGAGTTCCCATTCCTAATATGTAGGAGGATGTATGTATCTTTTTTGGGCAAGTAGATTATTATAAACAAATTATTGAAAAAAATTCCAAGATTGCATTCCCATTTTTTTCCCTATTAAAAATGGATGAATATTTTTTTGGACTGACAATGTAACAACACCTTTGCATGGTTACAAATATGTGTAATAGTAGCTCCTATTTTGCAAGGACCCAACTCGAGTCTGTCATTTCACATTTCTACTAATTCTTCTTATACAATTGTTAAGGTTATGTGGGAGAATGGGAGGACAAAAAAATTTATTCCATCTATTATATCAACAAGAACTTGATCACTACAAAGGTAAATTATACTATCATAGAAAAAAGAGTTTCTTTTTGTTATTCATGTTATCAACATATTTAGTCATTACATTATTGGTTACCAAACCTTTCTACATATTAACCACTCTGCTATTTTATTTTTAATGAGAAATCCAATTGATAATTCTAGGGTTACTAGGTCATTACTATTACTCCACGAATTTGATATTACTATTGTAGATAAACCCGAGAAGGATAATGTTGTTGCAAGCTTTCTTTCTAGAATGACTAATGTTATTGATGATATGGATATTTAAGACTCTTTCCAATGTGAGCATATCTTTTCAAAATCCATGTATTCCCCTTTGTATGCAGACATTTCCAAATTCCTTCCTACAGGAAAGCTTCCCTGTCACCTTTCTCCAAGAGAGAAGAAAAAAAAATTTCAACAATGTCTGGTATTTGTGGTGGATGGATACCTCTTCCAAACTGTTTTTGATCAAAAATTAGATGGTGTGTGAGGATGAGACTCATGATATTCCCAAGACTTTTCATGATGTGCCTTGTGGATGACATTTTGCAGATAGGAGAATAGGTCATAAGCTTCTTCACCATGACAATTTTGAGCTACCATTTCACCTCCATTTAAAATATAACTGCCTCTAACCATCAATGATGTACTTGTAGAATTGAAAATTCTTGACTGCATGAAAATATCGATAATAAATTTCTCTATGAACTTACTTTCATCTACGAAAATACAATAAACTACAATTTAGATAGTTATATAGGTAAGTAGTCTAGATACTAGGCATACCCAAAAATCAATTATACAACTAATCTTTCTTCGCGTACACACTTGCACACATAGATAACATGGTATTGTTCATATTGAAGTACCAAATAGCAACAAGATTTATGAGGTTCTAATAGATTAACATAAATAAATCAACCATATGTTCTCTCAGCTCCGAACAACGTCGAGCACTACCAACTTGAACTATGCCTCTCTGTTCATTAATTGGTTATGATCCTTTTCTATTTGACACAAATGGATATACCAAAATAAATAACAAATAATAAAACCGATTGTATTTTTTTGCTACTCCATATTTACACTTATTATTGAAAATGGGAAACCCATAACAATAAAAAAAAATCATAGCATGGCTTCACATATTTTAAGGAATGATTAAAAGATTTTTTAGAGGAATAATTGATAAAGAAAGAATAAGAATCCTTTTATTACAACCGAGGAAGTGAAAGTAATCATCATAAGTCAAAATGGTATGGGAAATGTGCACATGCCAAGCGGGAATTATGGATTCCAATTATAGATTTAGTCAAAAAAATCTTACATAATGATATCGTGGGATCGTTTCCAATGTTAGGGCCAAGAATTGAGAATGGGGACATAATAAAAACAATATTTACTTTCACTCAATTCCAATTTGGCTTCTCCACAATTACCTGCAAGGGTACACACCATTTGTGGTATCGAATGTATACACAATTAAGTAAAGTGGTAATCTTTGATGCATAGATGTTTGATCCAGTTATCATCCATGAACCCAACCAAAATAAGTCGATGTTTCCAAAGAAGAAGAGGTTTAGATTCAAGATCCACAAAAATAAGATTCAAAGATTCAATTCCATTACATAAAAATAGTGGCTAAATCAAACATATTTTCCATCTAAATTTTTTATTAATGTGGTGATGATGACACATTCATTCATTGTTGCTAGTGCCTCCCTCTCCATATTCATCTTTGGAGATTCTCTTGTGGACACAAGAAACAAAAACTACATGACCATGCTTGTCAAGGTCAACATCTGGTAAATTGTCATTGACTTCACCAATTTCTTTCCCACTGGTAGGTTTTGTAATGGTAGAATTCAAAGACACCATGAGCTAAGTCAACAATGTAATTCACATGATTGGATGTTCCCTTTCCAAAATTCAAGAAAGCATTCCATAGTGATGAAAGCACCAAGGAATGTGTTTGTGTCTCCTTATCTTAGCCTCCATTTCACAGGCTAAGTACAACATTGTTAGCCGATTGAGGTAGACAATCAGACTGTCAAAATTGCGTCGAACTAATTAGGCAAAATAAATCTGTAATTAAGATATTTCACACAAAAATCAATGGGGAACCTCAGTACCTAACTTAGTGCGCTGACAAATTAATGTCAAAAAATATATGATCCACAAAATCGATAAAAGAAGGTGAACGCAGAGATCAATCAAGAACCTTGGGTATAAAATTTTGTTTGACAACAGTTGCAAATTTTTTGTAGAGAGCCTAAGACATTGTCCTTACAATATTATCCACAACGCCTCCTTCACACCAACACAAGAAACAAATACCAAATTGGAAAAAAAATAATTACATCACAAAAATATTGTCACACTTGTATATATTCCTTAACCCTTTGTTACAAGAGTTATTCTCAAAATGACTTTGATACCAAGAAAGAAGTCATAATTGCTCACACACACATAATTTTTTTTTCTATTACATTTCACACCAATATACATAACACTAATGCAGTGCATATGATATCTAATAGATTCTAAGCTAGGAAATTGTTTGTTGAGAAAATATCTCAACAACCCAATTCAATCAACAAATCAAATCTACTTCTACACTATTGTAAGCATTAGTTCTAAGTTAAATTCCCACAAGTGACCAAAAACACTAGCTATATATATATATATATATATATATTATATATTATATATATATATAA
Source organism: Pinus taeda (assembly GCA_000404065.3). Lineage (NCBI taxonomy): Eukaryota > Viridiplantae > Streptophyta > Pinopsida > Pinales > Pinaceae > Pinus > Pinus taeda. Next base: position 21,470 of record APFE031404250.1, on the reverse strand, counting down.
TATATTAATTCATATGGAAATATAAAAATTATATACTTGTAAAACATATATATAGATATTATGAGAATTTATAATATATCCTCAATGAAATATAACATAATTGCTTGTGTTTGTGTGCATGTGTGATCCAAATACAAAGGGTTGCAACAAATTTATATATTTTTGAATTGCTTGGACATTGTCCTAGTTACATATTTTTCAATTGTTTGTATATTGTGCTAATTATATTCTAAATTGGTCGAAAGAAAAACTATATAGAAACCAAATATTTTGCACATACTTTCAATAAAACATAGCCAAATTTTGACAAACTATAAACCATTTTTAATTTAAATTGGAGGATTATCAACACTATTCCTTAAGATATCTAAATCAAATACCATCAAATTCAATTTTGGAATACTTCTAAAAATAAATAATTAAATAATCTAATATATAAAACCTTTCAATATTGCAATAAATTTAAAATTTGACGCAGATAAATTTGATGGATAAGAATAAATTAAATTACTTAATACTATATTTAGGATATTTAGACATATTTAAGATATTTAAAACTGTTAGAAAAACCTTCTAGTCAATAATTTATACAAATTTGATATCTAGGTTTAATGACAAACATAGATGAGGAAAAAAACTTTGTCACTTTCTAGCGCTGGCCATCTAGGAAGACATGTCCATATATTTTCCCCTAAACTATAAACAAGAACCTCGATACCACAACTACTCCCATATTTGATGTAAACCAAATTGTTGATTCCTTCACAATCAAACGTTAAGAGTCCATACTCAAAGAAAAAATCTTTTTCCCTAAAATATTGCACAATATATTGTGGCATTCTTACAATCTCTCTCATGACTCTAATCACTTAGCATTCTAAATCTAGTTTGGACTTCTCAAACTTGGATATAATAGTATCACTTGAATGGAATATATATGAAACTAAAAGCACTCATGAACCACAAGTGAATTGAACATTGTCCCTTTTCTCATACTCTAATGGGAATGACATGTAACAATGCATCCTGTTTTGAAATTTGAATGCCACAATGTCCCCCTAGAATAAATTTACTTTCCAACCTTCAATACACGAAATCCTCTAAAATGGTAATTGATTTCTCACACATGATTGAAAATGGTCTAAATCTCTATGGGAGGTGTCTCACTATACTCCATGACTTTAGACTCGAATCCTAAACTTCTGCTCTATGTCTGCCCCCCTCCATCCATCCCATGAATTGAACTATACCATTCAACGAAAGGAGGGCACTCTATTCTTTAAATATGTCGCAATATCTACATGAGCTTTCCTATGGAAACCATGCACAATTATCCTATAGATTGTTAGGAAATTAAGACCACCATATTGAGCACTATCACAAATCTCTCCTTTCTCTTTTGTGAGAAAATAAAATTTCCACTTTTAATGGTCTCAAAATTTTCATCTTGAATCGATGAAGCTTGCAACTAGGATTTACACTTTGCACAAGAAATCTACAAACATATAGATATTTTTATATGGATATGTTAATGCTTTATGATCTTCATAGTCAACCCTTCTCGTTAAGAGGGGAGGTGGAATCGTCCCATCAACCTGTTTAATTTTTCCTCAAACCCCATGCTATTACACAAGTCAATTTTGATGTTTTCCTACCTAGCACTCATGATGATATCCTTGGTAAGTATGGCTATCTCGATGCAGAAGAGGGAGAAGTGTTATGAATATGTAATTGGTAGCTTAACACTTTTATCTTGGAAGCTTAGGAGATTGTGGAAATGGCCATGTGCTCTTCAATCACACATCTCTTCTCTAGTTTTGGAAATTTATTGCTTCTCTAGTTATCTTTTCAAAATCCAGTCTTCTTAGTGCTCTTAGACTATAATGTTGGTTGTTGTAATAAAGTGGTGAACTTTATACTGGTTAGTGTGTGGCTTAGTGATATCAAAAACTAATTAGGTTGGTTTCTTCTTACAAACAATCAATTGGCATCCCCTTTCTGCTTGATGTGGGTGGGTTTCTCTCTAGTTCTAGAGCTTCAATTGAGCTGTCCATCTCGTGAGTTGTTATGACATTATCTATCTATTTGCTTCTTGTTGGCAACAAGTTAACCATAACATTATATATTTCTATCTAGGCCTTTATATGAAATCATGTTTAGTCCTAGTTGTCATGTATGTAGTGAGCTCAATAGTATTCTAGCAATTTATCAATTTATTACTGTCTTCAGTACTAAGAATCTTTTCTTTTACCACTAACGTAGTTTCTAGTCACAAATCATAACTAGAAAAACTATAAAAGTAATTTGTATTTTTTATTAATCAAAAACTCAATAACCTTAAAAAATATATACATATTTTAGGAATTTACATTTTTAATAAAATTTAATTAAATAAAAAATATGTATAAAATATAATCATAAATAATTTTCATAATTTAAAAATTTTAAATCATTTTTTCGCAATCTTAGTTACATTTTCATCAAAATATATCCTTCATACAAATACTTAAATTACAAAAATCTATATTTAATATTTGATAGTTTATATCCTTCATACAAATACTTAGCTTACAAAAATCTATATTTAATATTGATAGTTTAGAAAATCTAATTGATGTAAAAATTTCATTAATAAAACTATTAACATTGGATATAGTTTTCTATAAATAAAACATGTTTATGAAAACTTTGAGTTCTAAGATTATATAGTTAAAATTTAAATTTTTATAAAAAAAATAAAATAAAAAATAAAAAACTTACATTTTTATAATTTATTTAATTTTTTTAAATTTTCAAAAATAATTTTAAAAGTATGAATTTTAAAACTATATACTTTAACATCTCAATTTTTATTTTTTCATATAATATTTCAACTTCTATCAAATTTTTCTCTTTCCATATTTTTAAAATCATTGATCTTAAATAAATTTTCTATTTGTATCTTTTTACTATTGTGATTTTCTATTTGTATCTTTTTATTATTGTGATTTGAGTAGTTACCAGAAAGTTAATTATTGTATTATCTGGACAATGCTAAATGCTTTGTAATCTTTGAAAAATAAGTTTGGAAAAATATAAGGATAGGCAAATAGCTAGATTTTGTTACCTTTTAACATATTTTTATAGGCAATACATACATTATTTAAATAATGTATTATATGTTTGATTTAAAAATAAATTAACTTTTCTTCTTTTAATTTAAGTAGAATTTGGTTAAGAAATATTTGTAAAGGAGATTTTATGTGAAAAAAATTCAAATTATTAATTCATATTTCTAGAAGAAATTCAAAATAAAAAAAATGTTTTAGAGTACCAGCAACGGTGCGGAGAAAACAAAAAATAAGAAACCCAAATCCAACAAAGCAGCTGCACAACTGCTGAACTTATCACGATGCACAACTGCTGAACTTATCACGATCACATCCACTGCGGCATGGGAGGCCGCACTCACGATCTGCACAGTCGCCTGCACTCATCTTGCTGTCAAACAATTTTATTCACAACTACCAGATAGGTTGCCCGCCCATTTAATCACGAATTGCAGAAACCCACAGGCTCATCTCGCTGTTATGTCCTCCTACATTACCTGAAGTTTACGCTAGCTTTAATCTTGGCTTGAACACATACGGGAAATGGAGTATCGCGTCGACCCATCTTGCTGTTATCAGCTCTCCTTCGCTTATTAGAGGAATTTGTCAAATCATTTTATTGACAACTACCAGATAGGTTGCCCAGCCCATTTAATCACGGTTTGCAGAAACCCACCGGCTCATCTCGCGGTTATGTCCTCTTACATTGCCCGAAGTTTACGCTAGCTTTAATGTTCAGTTGAACGCGTACTCTGAGACATAAATTTAATCAACGCTAAGCAGCCATGGACGCATCCCTCAATATAAGTGGCCCGATATGCGAGTTAACTGCTCTGATATTGGCATCATCAATGAATATGCGATTATCAGTGGATACGCGAGTTTACACTGGATATGTGAGGTCCCAAAGGCGCATATGCGGATTACCGCTGCTAAGTATCCAAGTTAACTACCCCGGTTACGCGAGTTATCATTAACGATTATGCCATTATCAGCGAATACGCGAGATTCCAATGGATACCCGAGATGCCAGAACTGGATATGCCATTTATATTCGATACGCGGTTTATCACCACAGGATAGGTGGCTAATTAGGCTGATAAGCGAGGTCGCTACCTTTTATGCGAGTGCTTTCGGACGGATATGAGAGAAAGCACCGCCGAATATGTGGTAATCTCATCGATAACTGGGCAATTAACTGGGTTACGCGAGCTCTCACACGCAATACACGAATTATCATGAATTGATACACGACATATCGCTGACTACGCGAATTATCAGGCGATACGCGACATATCGGAGAATACGTTAATTATCGCAATATGATATGTGAATTATGATAAACTACGCGAATTATCACGGCCATACATCGGTATCGTTAGCGTGATAGGCGAGTTATGTAGGGTTTTGCAAACATTAAATTAGATATAATTTGGTTTAATCTTTGGTTGAAAACGGGCGCACATATCACAAGATATAAATTTAAATAAGGGTAAGCAGCCATGGATGCATCTCTGTTGCGAACCTGAGCGTGAGCCACGGCCAAAAGCCGAGTCTGATCCTCCTGTCAATCGGTTTGATCTGTGTGCTTAAACAGAGTTTCAGAAAAAGGCTCTGCCTTCCGCCTGGTCTGACTGGATGACCTGTTATGGGCAGCCTTCCACTTCGATTGCAGGTTTCTGTGCAGCAATGTCGACGTTAGGGGGAGAGCGATTTCCAGGTAATGCCATTCGGCGCATGGTTCAGCGCATGCTTGCCACCTTAATTCAAATAATATAATATAATACTTATAAGTGATATAGCTTCAAAAGAAGCTATAATCTATAGATTAATTGATTTAAGTGGGCTTTATGATCGTTGTTTGTACTTTAGATTAATGGGCAATTGAGACCAGCTTGTTGAGCACACCTACGGATCTCGACTTTCTCTTTTGTGAGGGAAGGAAATTTTCAGTTTTAATGGAAAATTTTAAGTTGATGAGCATTTTTCGCACCAACAGAGTTAGGGTTGTTGGAATTTCAAATAGAACTACTCATTAAATTTGACAAATTTCATATTCTTTAATTTTTTTCACAATTTAAAAAAAAAACATTGATTTTTATAAATTTTTAAATTATATTGGATGAATAAATCACCTTGTGATAAAAGAATTTGTCCATCAAATTCCATAGGTATATATTTTTTATGGTTTATATGTAATGATACCGTTTATAGGGTGTATGCTTCTTGTACACGTCATCTTCACAAAATAGCCTAACTTTTCTACACTTGTGATAATTTTTATATATCATAAATACAATATTTAATCCAATAAAGTCCACATGGGGTAGTTCAAGCGGCAAGGGCCGTGGAAATGAAGTCTCACCGAACCTGATGTCTTGGGCTCAAATCTTGGGCTACCCCTCCCCCATAGAGGCGTACATAATGGACATGTAAATCGGAGAGTCCCGCCCGAGCTTACAAAAAAAATATATTTAATCCAATAAATTTATTTTCGATAATGTAGCATAAAAGTCAAGCTTGCATTCATTCCACACGGTTTTTTTTATAATTATAATGGGAGGATTCATTCAAGACAGTTTTTAACTATGTGATTATATTAAACTAATAATGAAAATCATACTATTCAATTTTAATAGGGGAGCAGTTAATTAAATAATATTATTTTATATTAAGATAATAAAAATATTCAATATATATTGGAAATTGTGAAATATAATAATAATAAATAAAAGAATCCTGGAAGCGGGTGTGCAGTACACATAAGGGTATGAAGGTCACTCGATGGGTTGGCGCGTGGTTCACACCCAATGCCATCTAGCCTCACTCGCTGCCACCCTTCATTCTCCTGGAAAGCTCATTCAATACTGCGTTAATGCAGCTCGACATCCCAAACTGGCATTTTTGCTCTTATGTCATGGCATTTCTCTAGTTCTTCACTCTTCCTCCTGTGCGAATGTTTGGTTTCCTCGTTGTCGAAGCGCTCTGCTCTTGGGTTAGTCTAGGCAATCGCTGCGCTTAGGATTCTCAGCTGGGAATTTTGGCTTTTCAAAGTCCTTACTGCAACTTTAATTGTTGCCTGTCCTCCGTCATTCTGAGTGCTCCTTCAAGCGAGGTTACTCTCCCCCTTCCAGTCTCTCCCAACCTACAAATATTTGCATCTTCTTATGCTCCTTCTACTCTGTTTAGCATGCCTATACTGCGCCAAAGAATGGGCTGCAGAAGGGGAGGCTCCCATGGGCGACCCATTCGCCAGCCCTCTTCCTCAACCACGAACTCCTCTTCTTGCTGATTATGATTCGGCTCTGAGCGCCATCTAGCCACTAGTAGATGTCAAGGATGAGGCTGGGGGAAACATGCTTCACAGACGAGCTCTCACAATATTCACGCTCATATGGCCCATTTTCAAATCCCCTGCACTCTCAGTAATCACTCTTTCATTTCTTTTGTTACTATTCAGCTAAGTGAAGGTACAATTGGTTTGGTGTCGGCAACTCCAGATGCAACTACGGAGACAAGGGTGAAAGAGTTGCGAGGCACTTCTCAGTTTCATAGCCAGCAGAACAAGGATCCAGGTGGTTCTGCCTCCCAAAATATGCTAACTCGGACTCAGGTGAGTCCGAGTGTACCGATTGAAGGCAATTCTCCAAACAAAGAGGGCTATTACTCAGATGATGACGATCCCTCCAGTTTTGGATGTCGAATCGTGGAAGAAGCGCCTTCCACTGCTCAAGATGCATAATCAGGCTTTTGTTCTCTGGTTGTAGTTTCGCTGTTTGTTCAAAGCTAAGGGTATAGTTTCTTTTTGACTTAGATTACAGTTCTGACTTGGGCAGCGCTCCCATGTTCATATGTATAAGCTCAGATAAGTCATTTCGATATTCTAGTCACTCTACATTTTTGACAATGTTGTTTTCTGTCTCTATGTAGCAGTCATGGTCTTGGTTCTAGTCAGTTATCAACTAGTCTTCTTGGGTCAATTTTTAGAAATGTAATGTGAGTAAGCCACCTTTCTGGGCTAGACCTCTCGAGGTCACTGCCTCTTTATAAAAATATTTTGTATCAATATAGGAGTAGACTTATTCAAAAAAAATAATAATAAAAAAAGAATATATTAGTAGTGATAATGGAAATTGGTCTAATTCTTGAGTAGGTCTAATGGTTGAGACCATGTGTTTTCTCCTACGAGGTTACAAGTTGGAAGCCAGAGTGGGGCAGATTATATTTGTCCTCATAAACATTAGTGGTCAAATCTCTGCACAAAGTTTGCTCCATTGTCCCAGAGAGAAGGACGTCTCATACATCAATTCGGTGTTTAGCTTGGCCGTGACCTTAAAATTGGATTGTTATTATTATTAATAATAAGGAAATAGTTAGGGGCCACATGAGGGGTAAGAGTGTTATCTGACGTCGAAGAATTAATAACAGCATATTCATGGAGCCATGGATGTATGTCAAACTTCTAATCTAATCTTATGGCCTTCTTAAGGGGATTCAAGTTATTAAAGAATGTCACATCACCTATCTCAAGTGTTGTGAACTCTCTCCTTCTCATTCAACACTTGGTGAGAGGATCTTTTCCAAAAGATAAGGCATTGGACAATCCCATGAAACGAACTAAAAAATACTTGAAGATATAAACTTCTTATCATATTTCCATGTGCTTTGTGAGAATAATAAGGAGAATGAAGGGTGCAATCTAGAAATCAGTGACTTGCTAATAAATGAACAAATCATGTTCTCACAAATACCATAAGACTCAACACTATGTATTTTTAAAAAGGAACAAATTTTATGAGTCATAACAATAGGAGGGCATCGGCCTTCGCTCAGGAGGATAATCGTGCAATTAATAGAGAATATAACACCAAATCATCCCATTTGAGCTCACAAAGCACCTTAGAACCTATGGCATGCAAAGAGTTTATACTAATTGTTGAGTACATTATAGATCAAACCCATGTCCTAGGGCTCCATGACAAGTGGGTTGATGGTCTCATTATGAAGGGAGATGGGTAGGGTGTAAGCCATAGGTGTGGGATTACTAGAAATATGACACCACCTCTCTTTGGACATGAGTGCAATGAATTAACGGGTTGTATGATGCAAGCCATAGGAATATATGGCAATGAGGAGCAAGTTTCCTTAGAATATGGAGCTTTTGTAAGCAAACCAAATTGTTCGCCATTCACTTCAAGCTTGAATTGAAAAGAGCACCCATTGTAATAAGGTTTTCTAATGTGATGCATTATTTGGTTCTAGGACATGGAAAATTTCTCTCTGTGGCTAGATACAAAAACCCAAAATGATGTGGATGAATAAACCCTCTCTCAAAAAGATGTCTCCTAAAACAATAATATTTTCATGGTACATTTTCCTCTACAAATTTAAATTCATTTAGGAAAAAATAATAACGATATCATTCTTTTTTTGAGTTATATGTTCTTGGGCATACGATATGGAATCCATCCTCTTGATCATGGAAGAGACGAAATGCTTCTTATCCTATGTAAGCTTGCATGTAGAGGTGTGGAAGAATTAGTGTCAAGGGAAGGCAAAAGTCACTTTGTAGAGATGAATGACAAAGGCATTGTGTTGGGTGGAAAGTGTTACTATTTATGCTTAGCTTTAGTTGTTAATTATGTCTCGCTCGGAGTGCAATTTCTAAAGAATTGTAGGATCATAATTAGGGCAAGTGATCGCTGATATCGATCACAAGCCTAGAGATAAGGATAAATTTGATACTTATGGTTTGTATGTAGAGGGAACTTTGATACCTATGGTTTGTATGCAGAGGCACAACTAAAGGCTACAATGGAAATAGAATGTGAAATCCTTTCAGTAACAAGGGAACAATGAATGATAAATTAACGAAGATGATAAACTAGTTGATTGACAGATCATTCTCTTCAACTTGATTTTCTTAATTTGAACTTAAAATGAAATGAGAATTTGGCTACTCTAACATATCCCATGGGAAAGCAACAAAATATCAATGCATGTTTAATTAAACATGATGACATTTTAAATGCATTGTGGAGGAAAAATGAGGACATGAAACAAGAAACAAAGCATCTTAAGACATGAGTGAAAAGATTGGAGGATTGACCTAGTGCTCTTTATGTTCAGAATCCCCACATGAATGAACCTGCTCGAAAGTCAATAGGATCAACTGCATGAAAAACTAAGTATTTGAAGTGTACAATGAATCGTAATTTTTTTCATTTGTGTGGAAAGTTTTGTAAGGTATATAGTTACAAACCTCCCTTTCTTGGCATACAACTTGAAGTATTTGTTGAAAATGTTAAAATTTTGATAGATGAGATGGATAAGTAACCAATATTAAATGTATAGCCATGTATATCCTAGTGAAAACGTTTTGAGACCCATGCACAATATAATACAAATACATATTCTCATTGTGTTCAAAAGAAAATAATAATAAGCAAATAATTCATATAAATATTATAACAAAAAAATGTGTGAGAAGTGAACCTGAAGAATTTCATAGCTTCTAATTTGAATATAATATTATTAATAAAATATTAATTACATAACCTACTTATATTGTAATAAAGCTTCTAAAATTTGAATTTTAATTATCCGATAATTATTAGATCGATGGTAGGGATTTAATCACCATGTAATATTGTAGAATATTAGTAATAGTACACACAAAGAAATGGTTCATATTTATCTTCAAAGTAGTTATTCATTTTTTATGTTTCTTATTAAATCGATTAATTAAAAAATATCATATGAATTAGTGTATTATGAAGTGACCTATGGTTTTATTGGGCATGTGATATTGATAAGTCATGCTATTGCAAAAAATCCTATTTAAATAGTAAACATCTCCATGGCGATAGGGTAAAGCTCCATGTTAAGAATCTTGTTCCATATATATATATATATATATATAATATATATATATATATATATATATGGAATGAGATTTCTTAACACACACACACACATATATGTAGGTGATATATTAATTATTGTTATAATTAAAAATAATTTTAAAATAAATAGATAATTTGATGGGTTTTTATTATTTTTTAAATTTTAATAAACTTCTATCATGAAATAAGTGTTTTGATGTTTATTATAGATTGATACATATTAATATTCACTAGCCATTTAATTTATATGACTTTTCTAATATTTAATATTTAATATTTAAATTTTGATAATAAAAAAATGGTATTATTTTTTCCTTGATATTTAATATAAATTATTTGAAATCTACAAATATGTATGTGTAAATGATTTTGTACAATAATAAAGTTTTTTTTAAATTTCAATTTACATTTTTAATAATTCCTAATTTGTTTTACAATGTTTTGATTCTTTCCAAACTTTTATATAGGGTGCGAGTAAATAGGCATGCATAAATAGAAAAAGTTCACACTTATTCTAAAATATGGATACGTCAATTTTAATATAAAATATCTTTTAGCAACTTTCCATAACTCTATATTCATCTATTTCTTTTGAAGTTTTATAACTCAATGCAAAATATTTTAAGCCCTCCACATATTTATTTTATAATGCTTTATGTTTTTTTATAAACAATTAATCTTTCCGAAGTAATAGAAATTTAATGTTTGAGTTAAGATTGATACTTCGAACCATCAATTTTCGAACATTAACATTTGACCTCCAATCATATATCAGTTCTTAAGAGGAGGATAGGTTTTGGGGATTTTGACATTACAAGAGGAGGAAAATAACATAATGAGCCCCAAAAGAAGCTTTTATGGCTCATGCGTGATGAGCAAGTTTCTAAATCGCCATATAAGCCCTATCAATAGGACATGTGTTCTTCAAGTGGAAGGGTGTTTCTCTAAAGTGATTTAGATAGTAGGGTTAGGCCTTATGACATTATGTTTTGATGTGGGAGGAAAATAACATCCTTAGATCATACAAGAAGGTTCTTAATGGTCCGTAATTTTTTTCAATAATGTTGTAGCCCTCAACATATCAACTTCAATATGTCAACCTGAGGTTTATACAAGTTGAAGAGGTATCACACATTATATATACAATTTATACTTTTTCCTTTCTTTTAATACATGCTAATTTATGATAAATATTACTTTCTTGATGAAGTTAGAATGTGGTATTGATAATTAATAGTCACTTTAATCAATATAGCCTAGCAAGTTGTTAGGATTCATGAACCTAAGTGTAGGAATTGAAATTTTGAAATCAAAGTTCCAAGAATGAAAGGAAACAAAGTTGCAAAAATGAAAATGATGGAAATAAAAGACGCAAGAATCCAAAATACACCAATGGAACTCAAGGAACTATACTATGTTTCAAGAAATATAATGTTATGTTATTGTTTCATAAAAGTGAAGAAATACATTAAGAAAAACTAAAAAAGATGGTATGTGATACTATGAGCAATGATATTGCTATGAAATCTTCAACTCCTCAATGTTTTATTAACCATGTTACATTGACTAATTGATGTGCTTGATAAATAACCTACATGGAATCATAAAGAATAATGCAAAAATAGAGCTCTCATTTTTGTTTGATAGGAAATTATTTACTTCTACAGGAATACCTATAACCCTATAGGAAACTCTAGAAATGTCAGAAGTGTGGTATTTGATAAAGGAACGATGAAATGAGCTACATGAAGCTAATTATAACTTATGTAAAAAATTCCCATCACTCAAAAAGTAAGAAATATTATCTTTAAGCATCTACAAGAACATTAAAATATACCAATATCAGTGTATAACAATATGAAATTATAATAGCTTAAGGAAACGTGTGGAAATAAGATACAAAAAGTATGAGAAGGGTTCCAAGGTACCTACGAGTCAGCCCTTTCCAAGGTTCTCCCAAGGATTAAATGAAATCAACAAAAAAACCACACAAAAATATTTGACTTTTGATTAATAGAAAATTGTCATGACTTGAATGAAAATTCCAAAAATTATAGTTTTTTTGAGGAAGAATATGATTATTTCTCTGAAAAAATAACTCCTTAACTTAATCATGTTTCCCTTCTTATGGAAAATGTGAAGGAGAAAAATGCTCAATAGAATGACTAATTTCCCTAAAAAAATCCCTAGAATCATGGTAATTATTCCACTAGATATTCTTGTGTAGCCACCATGTCACTAACTAATGGTAGCTCTAATTTTTAGCGATCCTGTAGATGTATATTGTCAGCCAAGGGGATTGGTTCCCTATATTCTTGGTGGGATGTTGGGGGGCTACTGAAGGAGCTTGTTATCCTTCATAAACTTGTCCAGATTAGGATGTTAATTTTACGAGAGGTCATAAAAGTCATTAGTACTGCTAAATATCTTAAACGCACACTTCAACACAAGGAATGACATGTAAAATAGAAAAATGCATAATAATAAATGTCATAAATACATGTATTCCTAAGATGTATAGGTTATATATGGTCGTTTAGATGCACAATTCATGCACCCATCATACCCTACTTAAATGTTTTCTATTTCTCATAAATTCACCTTTCGAATCTTCTTGATCCTTGAGTTGTTGTTCCCATATCTCTTTAGCAGCTTGTCTCAAATTCCATGTTATACATAAGTAGTTCTTCTAAAAAATAAAACATAGTTGCAATCCCTACTTCCTTTCATTCTCTTGGCTCTTCTTCCAAATTGTTGTGTTCTATCATCCTTAGAAGGAAAGGCACGTTGAATCTTAGTATAATCCATTGTATACCAATTCTTTCAGTTATCATCTTGTAGAATGGGATCTTATCTAAGGCATTACATATGTTCATGGGTGTGCAAAGTTTCCTCAATTCCAAGATATATGTTATAGCCTACCATATTCTCTTGCATGCCTATATGACTACACAACCTAGTAATCTAATCATGTCCTTTAAGAGGAGCATCACCACCTTCTATTTATGTTTCCAAATTTGGAGTCCAGCCTGTTATTCCTCCATGAGAATGTTCTGGGTTGTATTAAATATTAGTGGGTTAGTTGACCCGTATCTTATCCATAGTGGTTTGATAACCTCTTTCCTGAATGTGTTATTCACCTCCTTAGCCCTTATCTCCTATTTCCTTAGCTAGGATGAAAAGGCTAGAAGTTGGACAACCCCCACATGGGAATTTGGATCCCATGATGGTGAGTTAGGAAGCACCATATTATGTGAATATAATTGACATACTATGGTTTTATATTCCATGCAACATTTTTGCAATATGACAATGAAGTCCTTGTTCTTATATAGTTGAAACCCTTCTTATTTTGCTAAATAATAAATATAGCTAATCTTGCTTTTGCATTCATTTTCCTTGTGGAAAAATTATTTTATATTAGAAACACTCAATCTCATTCATCACAAGGGGTGTGTGGGGGGGGGGGGGGGGTGGTGTTGTTCGGGGGTTGGGAGGAATTTCTACTCCTAGAGAATGGGTTTCTAGACCTAGAATTATAATAGTATCTAGATCTAATATTTTCATCTCTTTCAAATTTTACCTTTTTACAATTAGTGGCTTTATGTAAGTAATATGACATGAATAACAATGTCCATAGAACAACTTTGGTTATTGGAAAGTTGAAAATTGATGAGCTTGAGCAGATTGATTATACCTTAGTTCTCTTGTTGGATGATTTAAATATATTTGTGGGGAAGTATTTGAATTTTAATAGACTTTCTCAATTGTTGAGTGCTTCTCTAACTTGTCTTCCATTTATCTTCATAATATATTCCTTGTAATTCATCTACATATATTTAAACACCTTCGAATCTTGTGGAACTAATAATGGCCTTTCCTTTATAAGCTTTTGTGTCTTGTAGTATTCAAGACCTATCTTGTTTGTTGGAGATCTTTGACTACTCAGAATGTTTTATGTCCCTATAATACTAATGTATCTTGTAGATTACTATTGTTGTACCCAATATTATCCTACTATTGTTATTGTTGTGCATTTACATTATTATTTTTTTGCAGGCCCTAATTATATTATGACCATATAGACTCCTATATATACCAAGTAGGTATCGTCATTTGAGTCATCCAATAGTTGTTCATTTATTTGATGTAAAATGAGATTGAAACTTTCCCCCTAAAAGTGGCTTATTATCTATTCATTGATCTATCTTTTCTAATTTTTATACATTCTTCTAATCCTAATACATAACATTCGGTATCATAGCTCTTGATTCTATAGTTTTTCTTCTTCAAACGAGTCATTGTGGCATTTTCACTATAAATAGCTCCTATGAAGCTTCAAACCATGAAATTTTTATTATGTGGAGGAAAAACATTCAAGAACATATGGTTAAAAGTTTATATGGCTCCCATTATTTCTACAAGTGAAAATGTTTATTCAAAGTTTGTTCATTCTATTTGTTCATAACCCTTGTAGACCAATCTTGCTATGTTTCTTACAACTTGTCCTTCCTCATTTAGCTTATTCTTGAACACTCATTTTGTGCTAATAAAATTGTTATCCTTAGGTATGGGAACGAGATCCCAAGTGTCGTTACTCTCAATTTGGTTTAATTATTCATTCATTTATTTCACCCAAAACTTGTCTTCCCTATCCTAACTCAGATGTTTGCACTCAATTTGTGGAAGTATATAAATCTTGATAAATTTCCTTCTAGTATGGACACTAATCCTTTTATCACCAATTATTTGAAATTTTGGGTGTTGTCTTTGTACTTACCTTGATGGTATCTAGTTCCTTTGTGTTGTATATTCTTCCTCATCCTCTTCTTTAGCTTCCTCTTCTTCTTGATCTGCATATCTAAGGGCAAAGTCCTCTTCATCATCTAACTTCCCATTTATTTAGAATTCAATGTATGCGGTATTGTTTCATCAGTTACAACATTGATCCAATCATCAACCTTTTTTTTCCTCTCGTTAAACCACTTTTAGCATGTTCTCTTGATTGAATATCGAAGGAATATACCCACATCTGCTCAAGAGTCAAACCTTCTAAGGTATTGATCATTTTTATTCATATAGAGTTTACTCCAAAATACCTTAAACTGTTTTACATATGTTAGTCATCCTTTCTGTAGTTCATAAGGGGTTTTATCATTGTTAGGCTTGAGCTATTTTCTATTTTCTATGTAAACAAATACTTGATCTAGTTCTATCCTAAAGGTGTGTGCAACCTTCCCATCATTGATAATTTCTCTAGCCATCTCCTAAATGTTTTTTTTCCCCTTTCAACCACACAATTTTGTTGTGGCTTTCTTTCTACTAAATACAAACTCCTAATGCCATGTTTTTCATAGAAATATTCAAACTCCTCTAATATGATTTCTCCTCCCCCAGCCGATCTCAAGCATTTAATCTTAAGTTCATTCTCATTCTCAACATAAGCCTTGAATATTTTAAACTTTTTCACAATGTTTGAATTTTCCATCTAACAAGTAGTCCTAGTAAAATCATCAATAAACAAAATAAACAAAATAAAGTACCTTTATCCTCTTTGGATATTTGTTCTTATAGGACCACATATATCAATGTGAACCAACTCTAAAGGTTTAGAAGCTGAGAACTCCTCTGTTTTGAACCATGTCCTTGTTTGTTTTCCAAATTGACAAGTGTTGCAATTGGACTATCAGGATTTAATAGTGTTGGTATGCCTCTAAGTACCCTTAGCTTACTAATATTGAATATATTATTTAAAACTACATGCCCCCAAATAATGATCCATCGCATGCTTCATGTGTCTAGCTCAAGCCGCAATTCACTTTGTAATCATTGAATAGATACACATTATTGTGAGTACTAATTTCCATTCTTTCCTACTTTACATTTTATGTTTTTCATATTTCACAATCCTTAGAGTGAAAAGTCACTTCAATGCCATTGTCACACTTTTTACTTACACTCAATAGGTTTCGCTTGATACCATCCACGTATAAGACATTTTGAGCCTTGGTATTTTCATCCATAATGACTATGTCGTTTCCATTAATTTGTGTCAGGGCATTATTTATGAATGTTACATTATCTTTGATTTTATATTTTAGAAATAATAACTTACTCTTGTCTCTATGAGCATCCAATATCTACATACCATTCTCCTTCTTGGTCATGTGTAGATAAAATAAGTCCACACTACTTAGTTTTCTCAGTCTTCTATTTGCACTTCTTCCTATCTCTTGGAAGTACCAACTGTTTAGAGATATGTTATTTAGAAGGAAATAAAAACTTGCTTCTACATTCATTTTCCTTGTGGGCAAGTTTTTTACATTTGAAACAATCAATTTCATTCAGTGGGGGGGAGGGATTTCTATTCCTAGAGAATGAATTTCTAGACCTAGAATTCAGATAGTATCTAGATCTAAAATGATTATCTCTTTCAACTTTGACCTTTCTACACCTAATAGATTTATGTCCAAAAATATGAAATGAATATCAATGTCCATAGAACAAATTTAGGTACGTGAAATATGATAATTTATGATCTTTAGCATAATGATTATAGCTTAGTTGTCTTGTTGCCGTATTTACATATATGAGTGGTGAAGTATTTGAAAATTTAGAATAATTACTCAATTATTGAGTGCTTCTCTAACTTGTCTTCCATTTATATTCATTGTCTATTCCTTCTAATTCCTCTACATATCTTTGAATACATTTGAATGTTGTGGAACTGATACTAGTGTTTCCTTTAGAAGGTTTTTGTGTCTGAGAGTATCCTAGAACTACCTTGTTTGATGGAGATCTTTGATTTCTCACAATTATTTAGGTCCCTATAATACTAGTGTATCCCTTAGATTATTATTTTTTTACCCCATATAATACCACTATTTTCAGTATTTGTTATTTATTAATTGAAGTTCATTTTTCATTGTGGCTTTCCTTTTCTATTTAAATATGTATTTCATTTCATTCTTGCTTAAATTTAGATCATTTAATCTATAAAGGGTGTCCATTTGAACTATCTCAAATGATAATGGAGAGATATATTATATTTCATACATCATTATATAACTAGCAAGTGTCAATGCCCTAATGTTTTTGTATCACATCAGACTATTGATGGATTTTCTTGGTCATGATCTTAATTTACCCTATTTCCTCCATAAGAGTTTAGCCAAGATGGCTAAAAACTATCATTATGACAAAAATAACACACAAAGGTCACTCTTCCGATATTGGCTTATGTGTATTTTAGTTAAATTTCATTTTTTCAATGTAATCCAATAGCATGAAAATTTTGTTGTATGAAATGTGTTTCCGAAAAGCCTACAGTCAAGTCAACATGCTTTTGCACCAAATAGTCGACCTAACCCTCCCTCTCCAATTTCGGATCCACCTGATGCTCATGATGATGAGGTTAATATTTATGAACATTTTTGCCTTCAACAAAAATTATGTATATCAAGAAACAAATAGCCAATGTAAACAAAATTCCAAGTCTAATGTCAAGATTAAGTAAAGAGAAAGAAAAATATCTAAAATAAGGTGAAATAGGGGAGAGATTCCTCTAACTAAAGAGAATTTTCTTGATCCCAAAGTTAATATAGAGTCTGCAACTAAAAATGCCAAGCCTAAAACTTGAGAAATCCCGAATTTTTCAATAATAAAAATGATACACCTAAAATTCACAATGATTCAGGGAAATTTGCTTCTAAACTTGTTTAGATATATATTGGCATTAATAGTTCATATTTATTTTACCGTGATTAAATGGCCGAATTAACCAGCGTATGCAAGAAAATGAAAGAGCCAAGGCTTCCTCTCGAGCCAAGGAAATAGACTATGGAAAAAATATTCTAGCTCAATAGACGAATCATAGATTTATAACACGCACACTGTAGTAAATCTATCTCAGGTCAAAGTCATATTTTCCCTATATTTTTGATGAATCTGAACAATTCTAAGTAAATGTTTTTATTGTTATTAATGTCCGAACTTTTGGAGATTTCAAGTTAGGTTGATGTATTGACTTTCAGTTGTTGCAGATACTGGGAAAAGCATTCTTATCAGTTATCCGGCTGAATTTTTTTTATTCGTTGGGATATGGTCAACATGTCAAACAGATAATATTTATTATTTTGTAAAAGACAATTTTGATTTGAGTTTATTTTTATATATAAATAGTAAAAATATCGTTATATAAGCCTTTGATTTTGTAATTAAAAAGGTTACCTGTGTTATTATGGAGGGAAGCTCTGAAAAGGAAATGTTTTAAACTATATTTGACTGTGGATGCTTCGTTTTACTGAATAAATTACTTATTTTTTTAAATGGTTATATAGTCTTTCTTATTTATCATCTTATGTTTTTTTTATGTGATTTGATTCCTCGGGGTACAATAGATAGTATCTACTATTTGTATGGTTTTATTTTTTAAATAGTTAACAAATCATCACATTTCTCGATAAGTATAGTCACCATTGACTTGTGTCATGAGACTAATTACTAATTTAGGCATATATCTACACAAGGTTTATGTGGTTTTCTTTCAGTAATTTACACCTTAGATTATGTTAATTTTATGATGAGAATTGAATTTATTTTCTATAATAGTTTATGTTGTTATATGTTCATTCGGATTATTTTCTTAGCTGTTTTATTCATAAACAAGTAATTGGATGAATATTTCTTTCATGAAATTGCCATAATAACCCTCTACATGTCGACTAAGTAATAGAAGTAGATCGAATTAGTTAGTTTCTTTTGCATTTGTTAATGAATTTAATCATTAGAATGTCTTTTATTTCACATTAAGTATTGCCTTTGTTAGATTTCATTTTAATTTATAATTTCATATGTAAATTAAAATTAGGATTTTTTATTTTTATTTTTTTTGTACCCATTATGTTTCTATTTTAGTCTTTACTGTAAAGTCACCAATACATATTTTGGTCTTGCTAATCATCATTAATTTTTGTATATTATTTTTTTAATTAATATTCTTTTCTATACAAGTTATTATCTATCACTTATTCTATACAGTATATTTAATTTATTAACTCATAGTTTCATGAATATAATTTAGTTTAGCTATATATAGTTAGTATAGGTGAGGATTAGATCTTCCCTAGTATGCTTCTTCGCAAGAGGAATAATCCAAAGGATAATGGAGCCTTAAAACCTGTTGAGGATAACCACACCAAAGAGATAGGGATATTTAAAGAGGTAGGTGTGGTCTTAGTCATTTCTCCCTCATTGAATAGGGTTCCTAAAACCAACGTCAACACCACCTTCTAAGCATCTTCACCTTCTAAACATCTTCGTCTATGTGGCCTACTTACCTTATAAACATCTTCGTCTATGTGGCCTACTTTTATATTCAGCGCATAGAATTCTGTGGTGTATTATTTTACTATCATATATTTTTACCTCATGTTTTTTAATCACCTAAACAAATTCAGTTGATAATCATTGGGCATATATTTTATTTTAAATTTAGCCACCTTTCTATCCCAACTCTTAATATTTTCTTTTCCTTTCCTCCTCCAATCTACCTATCACATGTTGCAGCATAATCTTGTTTAATAGGGTGCCTAAAACCAACATCAACACCACCTTCTCAACATATTTCTCTATGTGGCCTACTTTTATATTCATCCCATAGAATTCTTAGGTGCATTGTTTCACTATGATATATTTTTACCTCATGTTTTTTAATCACCTAAACAAATTCAACTAATAATACTTGGGCATAAGTTTACTTTTAAATTTAGCCACCTTTCTGTCCCAATTCTTAATACTTTATTTTACATTCCTCCTCCAATCTATCTACAACATGTCCCAGTATAATGTTGTATGTGCACTCATTTTGGTCAATACATATTTGACCTTCTAATCATCCCCACATCTTCATAGATGAAGTATATATCTAGTGAATTGATCCAATCAAGTAAATCTTCCACATTTAAGTTGCCATCATATAATGGCACCTCCATCTTTAGTGTGGATCCTACTTTGGTAACCGCCTTTTTTAGTTATTCCTTTCATTTCTCTCTTCCTAGAGATCCCTCCGTCTGATATTATCATCTTGCATCTTTGCTCTTGTTGATGTCTCCCACATCATGTTCTCTTATTTGGGTTATTTCCATGACTTCAATTATTTCCTCGATATGCGTCAACTCCAACCATAAACCCTCATACATTCTATTCTTGCCTCGACCTCCTCTCCTGGGTGGCATATTTCTACTGATTGTTTGGCATGTTTTCTTCAAAATGTTTCTTTATCAAGCCTCATGCTCTATAAAAGTTCCTTCTTTGATACCATGTTGATGTAGCAGGAATATGCTAGTAGGCCTTGTCTAATTCATTCCTTTGGCACATAAGTCTCCCTAAGACTCACTCCCTCTATTTCTTGGGTTTTTCAGAGGACCAAGGTCCTAGCGTTCAAGCCCCTCTTAGTTCTTCATAAAAAAAAAAAAATTATTGTGACTCAAACCTTTGTCACGACTCCATAAATGTGGCCATTCGAACATTAAGGTTGGCATTGTTCAATGATGTGGGACCCTCTACTCTCGACAATTTTCAATTGACCATGCAAATTAACTACAAAAGATTGTGGGGGACCTCCTCCTATGATGTCAATGGAGGTCGAGTGCTTCACCCTCCTAATTCCAATTCAAAGTTTAGTCTACTTATCAATAATGAGGATTTTTTCAAGTTAATCGAAGGTTTGTAGTGGGGGCTAGGGTACCCCCATGAAATTAACTAGAGAGGTGAGTCCATGCTTGTGATTCCCTCACTATGAAACCTTGTGTTGACTTGGCATACAAATACACTAGAATTCACACGGAAAACATCAATTCACCCCCTCAATGCTTCCTTGGGCCTCCCACTAGTCATCTGAAATGCCTTGGTTAATCTGTTATGCATGACCCTAGCTTGGGTACTCCCCTCTTTTGATTACAAATCCAGTAAACTAGAACTATGGATTATCAAACTTAGGAAGTTCCTAGAATCATCAATCCTTGAATTTGTCAGCTATCCATAGACCCTTTAGTCTCCAAAGGTTTGAAGTATAAAACATTTAATTCAGTTAGTGCAATTGGTTTCAATGAGGGCAACCACATACTGTTCTAGTAATTCATGTTTAGGTAAGAATCTAATTGCTCAACATTGCATAAGCTTGAAAACATGCATTCAAAGTAAACAAAAAGTATGATGTTAACTTCAAAGCTTGAAATAATTAGTAGATATGGTTTTACAATTTAGGAATTAAGCAACAAATTTGAGAAATTGATCTCTTTTTCTTTATATATTTTCTCCTTGAACAAAATATGAGCTTAAAATAAAATCAGTTGTAACTAAAATCTTTTTTATAACAATTACATTTGTCCCTCATTCTAGAAACTAGAGACCACATCATATGATTAAATATTTAGATATGTCCTCTAAAAACACTTCAATAAAACTAACAAATTCT
>APFE031404248.1:0-35843 GCA_000404065.3 Pinus taeda | reverse complement strand
GCGTGGTCGCGCTCTATGTGCCACGCTCTCTATGTGCGCCGCGCCCCTCTGTGTGTGCGTCGCGCTCTAGAAAACGCCTCCAAACTCACTCCAAACATGCACTAGCTTCTCACAAACACTTGGCAATGTCTCTCTATAACCTTGGTGTGCACAATGACTTTGTTACTTGTGGAAACTTCTATATAAAGGCCTTTGGAGTCATGGCTTTAATTTTTGTTTCTTCAAAACCCACTTTGCTAATGTCTTGTTTTGGCACTTTTCACTGATTTAATGCAATTCTGTATTTCACTTTTCCCTTTGAGTTTTTAGGTAAAATGATGAATTTTTTTGGCACTTTTTGCAGGTGTCGTTGACATGGAATTTGGCCAAGGAAACCATGACTGTGTCTGAAGAGATCAACCGGAAACTTTTTTTTTTGAAATTTATCCCAAATGACATACTGTTTGACTTTTCTTCAAAAAAGAGTTTTGAAGAACAGTCGTAATCTGTCAACATGACGATGAAAATCTTTGAATCACAACTTTGTAGGGGCCTCCCTCAGGTCTGTATGGCTTTATTGGACATGGTTGAAGACCAAATTGACTAATCCCTAGACCTAATGACTGAAAATGACTCTTGTCCATTAAAAGATCGAACATTAACTGTCATGGACTTTAGTGAACATTGACAAAACACCTAAGCCAGCATGTGCTAGACATGAGGGGAAATGACTAGCATGACCTTTTCCGTTAGATTATGGCATGCCCCTAGCAGAATGAAGCTGAGTGAATGGAGTGGAACTCCTAAAAATGAAATGCAGAAAGAGTTTTGATCTCTGATGAAGGACTGACAAAACCGACTCTAACAATCAGCACATTAAGTTGTGCACCTTTAAGGTAAATGACCTGGTTTTGTTATATGATAGCAAGTTTGATAAATTTCCAGGGAAGTTTAGGATGCATTGGTTAGGGCCCTATGTCATTAATGAGAATACCAATGGAGGAGCAGTTCAGTTGGTCAAATTGAATGGAGAACCCTTCCTAGGAAAGGTGAATGGCAGTCGATTGAAGCCATACACCAGTAGTCCAGCCATGTGACTAGATGAAGGTATCACAGTCTTAGCACTCTAGGCAGCTGAAAGGAGGCGCATGACTATAAAATACATTGCCCAGGTTGGGGAGTTGTGCGATTGGAGGATTGCGTGAAGCAAGGAAGTGTGACAGGGTTCGCGACAACGTGAAGGGAGCTGCGCTACCCAGGGAAAAATCAGGCAGGTCAGTCGGAAAGTGACCATTAAAGTCACTGTTCATGCTTGATGGGAGAAATCTGGCCAAATGGAGCATGCAAATGGCATTTAAGACAAAATTTATGGCTCAGATCCTTGAAAATCTGCCTCCAATTCGACATTAATGAACCGAATTTGGGGGGAACGGTCGGATTTGAATTCAAAATGCACTATAAATTACAAGTGGTTGTCCAACAAGAAACACTTGGCTTTTTGAGAATTGAGTTGTTGAGCTCTCAGGCACACATGAATGGAGAATTCTTCGAGGCTTTGAAAGCAACTCTAGTGTTTGCAAACTTACCAGAGATGTTGTGAGCACTATTGGAAAGTGTTATGTCGGCACCCATAGAATCTATAGATATCGAAGTAGAGGAGTCGATGCCAGAAGTTGAGATGGAGGTAGAAGTAGTTGCTCCAGAGGTTGTCAAGGTATTAGCTGAAGTCCTTAAATCACCAAGAACACTGGGACCAAAGCCCATCCTAACCAAGGAAACCATAAGGGATAAGAAGGGCAGATAGCCTGCAATATTGGTACATGCATCGCCAAGAAGAAACCCATCGAAGCCTACTGCACAGGAGAAGGGAAAAGCCATAAATTTGGAGCCGGAGGAGGAAGAAATTGAAGACATCTCGATGGATGATGAGGATGTAGGAGTTGAAGTGGAGGAAGTTGAAGCCCACAGTGCTGACCCTATCAATCAATTGCCTATGTATGTCCCTCCACACAAGGGTAAGACCACAGTGCCAAAAGACATCGATGAGAGAATGAACCCCTTGCAAACCCCTCTGTTACTGGATGAGATTGTTTTCGAAGGACCACACTAGGCATGGGCACCTCTGCTAAAACTTGAGGGTTGGGACATGGATGACCACGAGAAGTTGCCATACCTGGCGACTGAGCATCTGATGCACTGCATCATCGATACAAACATTGGAATGACTGCATTGGAGCTGTGGATTTGGCTTAGAGGAGTAGATAAGGTAGGTTTGCTCAACCTGCTTTGGGTGCTACAATACAATTGTAGCCTGGTGATAGTATTGGTTATCAAGCAACTACTATGCTTGGTTCATGATGGGTGTTTGTGGCTGAAGGATTCAATACCCATCACTGACAGGTTGATCCACAGGATCATGAAATTGCCTTACATAGGAGAGAATCCAGCAATGATATTTGGCGAAAAAGGTGGTGGGAAAGCCCTCGTGGAATCCATGAAAGAAAAGTGTAAGCTGGTGAAGAAGCCGCACAAATATGCCATATCCAACATCTGTGACCCTGCTGTAAAGGTAGCTATGTAGATTCTAGCGAGGAAAGTGATGAGGAAGTGTCGTGTCGATGAGGTGCTAGCACCTGTTGTCGTGCTAGCATCCCAGTGCATCGAAGGAGTCCAGTTCAACTGGTTGGACTACCTTCACGGAGAGTTCCTAGCGAACCGCCACGGAGCACAGGAGCTCAGCAAGATGTTGCACTATGCATGGCTCTTGTTGTCAATTGTGCTGGTAGCATGGGAGCTGCCAGAGGACAGTAAATTCCCTTCGGTCGCACCAAACCTATCAGAAGTAGCAAAATATGCTTCGCTGTGGGCAACCTAGGATGTGCAACGTGTCAAGCATAGAAAGATATTCTAGATCTTGATGGAGATGAACATCTACATGGCCATGAATCACAAACTGCGTTTGTTGCCTACGGTGTACGCCAACTTGTAGGGAAATTCAGAGTTTAAAGCAGACTTTCACCATGTGTCCATCAGGGCGCGGAAGGACCTTGCACAAAAATGGTACGACTTGCCTTGCTTGGCGATGGATGATGCCATTGATGCAATACTTGATCAATGGTTGGCAGAGTGGCATGCTACAACAGAATTTGCAGTGGGAGGAAGCAAGTCCGTCACAGAGAGAAATAAGGAGGAGGCTAAGCTTAAGATGACACAACTGGCTTAAAAGAGGAAAAAGGAGGCCTTTGACAAGGCCCAGAAAAAGTGTGATGCTGTGTAACAAACAATGAAGTAGACAGGTGGGACAGAGTGAGGCTCTGACAAAGGCGTGAGGTCGCCTTCACCTAAGATAGAGGAGGAGATAGACGAGAAGATACAACAACATGACGTAGACCCTCAGGAGATGTCTACCTGTAGCAAGCGCTAAAGGGAGTAGGAGAAAGGAGGGTCTAGGAAGAAAGCAAAGGCTACCAAGACATCACTGGACCTTATCATGCTAACATAGGGTGATCTACACAACATTGGTGACATGATGCAGGATGTCACTGTGGAGGCCCTATAACAGTTTGAGTAGCAACAACAAATAATCTTGGGGGCTATCCAAATACATCTACAGGAGCTGCAAACCCATGCAACACAGGTTAGCACGACGTCTACCAGCCTTGCTATTGGCACTTTAGAAGCTACCAAAATGCGGCCCGCAAAGGCCTCCAATGTGATAGTGCTACCTGATGGAGCACTGACCACGAAGAATGAAGCTGATAGGCCCACTGTCATAGCCCTAAAGGGAGTATGTTTGAATTTGACAATGCTCCCTAATGAAGCGCTCCACTTCTTGTAGGATGGAGTGATTGCAGAGCTGAGGGCCCATGAGCACCGCGCCCTCCAGGTGATTTGTGAGCAGTGGATTAACAATGAGTAAATGGCACTATAGCGAGACACTACCATCACTGCTGTGACCAAGGTGACCAACCAGAACAAGTACACTATGCAGGTCATCGAGGAAGCATGCTGAATGGTCCCATGATTGGCCATTCCTGACGAGGAACCAGTTGAGGTGCAAGTACGCAAGCTGGCTATGGGGGTGCGCGAGACTTGGAAAAAAATGGTGAGTGTTTAATTAGAGTTGAAACTGCAGATAAAAGAGTTGTAGTTGACGGCCCAACCTTCCACTCCGCTAGAAGTAAAGGAGTAGTAGGCGACCACTATCATATAATAAGTAGCGGCAGTTGACAGTGCAGTAGCAGACTAAACACAACTTTTTGAGCAATCATTTGAGGTCTTGACAAGCCTACAGGAGGACCCTAATATACAGTGACTAGAGACAGAAGTGTGTGAGCTGTAGTAGTGCTATGATGAGGTCAAGGGCACAACACGAATCATCGCACCGACACAAAGACTAGCAAAGCTGCAAGAGGCGAAGCAGCTGAAAGAACATGTGGATGCAATGTTGCACAAGGAAGCAGTGCTAAAGGCAAGACTGAAGCCCTGGCTAGACGAGGCTTACATGGTAACAGGCTCTATTAAAGGAAATCTTGCAACTTTACAAGCAACTCAGCAAAAGCTTTAGGCCAACAATTCAAGAATAGTGACTGAGCAGATGGTCGAAGACGCGAAGCAAGCGGCAACTCAATGCACTGCTGAGGTTGCGGTCATACGAGTTGAGCTGGAAGGTATTCATGCTAAGATCTTTGTGCCTACCAAGTGACTTGAGGGTGAGTCACGATGTTTGTGTTGGGGGCCTGTTGGGAACGAGATCTGCCAAGGATAGTTTTGGCACTGAAAGCCCATGTTTTGGGCCGCAGTTTGTAATAAACTTGTAAAGACTTCGCATTTTCTGGTCGCGGAGCATGAAGGTGTCATGAGTCATAATGGGTTTTCCACCCTTATTTTTGTAAAGTAAAGTAATCTATAAAATATCTACCCATGGTTCGCAGACCATGGATTGTATAAAAAGAGCTAAGTAAGTAAGCTCTAAGTAGTTGAGATAAGTCTTAGAGAGTCATATCTGTGAAGTAAGAAGTCTAATTTTTGAGTCGTAGCATAGGTAGAGGCTCTGTAGCTGAGTGTGCAGAGGCCTAGGGTGGAAGTCCGCAGCTAAGTGTGTGAACCCTTACAACTGTGTGCGCAGGGTAGCTAGAGTCTGTAATCACTTGAAGATATCAATACAGAGAATTATTTTGTAAATTCTATGTCTTTGTTCTAATTAATGCATCTTGTCATGTTGTGTATGAATTTCAATTATAATGATTATGTGATGGACGAAAGTGTGTAATTACGTTGGATAACTTAATGAAAATAAGGATATCTGCTTACGTGATGCGAACTGTGATTATTTAATAAGATAAGTAAGATTCTTAAGGTAACCTGACAATCTGTGCAATACATTGCCTTAGGAGTGTGAAAGTACCTAAACCGCAGGTTAGGGATACACGAAGGCCAATCATACCCCTTCACGGAGGTATTGAATAGTGGAGTAAAGGGTTAGAGATAGAGCCCTAGAACTTAACGACCTACGCGCAAGCAGGAATAAACCGACATCACAACCATTTGAGGGTGCCAAAACTTGGTTCTAGCATGCCCCCGTACTACTTCAGGTGAGACTTCGGTCCGTGCTCCATGGGCTGATGCTGAAAGGGCTAGTAGTGTAGGGTTTTGCTTGGCTAATTAATGCTGAACCTGGATCAGGCCCCAAAAATCCAGCATGATCCTTTGACCTAGCTACCTAGTTTTCATCCCTTGTCTAGCATCAAAACCCATCTAAGCCTAGCATATCTAGCCTAAAATCCTTTTATATTATAGTTAATTCTTTGGCTATGATCTCCTAGAGAGAGACCTCTCTGGTGGTAGGGCTAGCTACCAAACTGAAAGCTTGGTCTGTGGTTACCTCTGTCAGTTCCTCTCATCCTCAGACATTGTGGAGGATAACAGTAAGCTAGTTATTATATGTTGATATTAAAATTTCAGATGAAGACAAGTACATCAGTTTGTTGTGTTCTCTACTGGATTCGTGGTATAGTGTGGTTGTTTCAATAGCTAGCAATGTAAATGCCTTGCAGTATGATGAAATAGTCTCATCATTGATATCAGAGGAGATGAGATGGAAAAATATGGAGGGACAGAATGGTGATGCCTTGTTTGTACGAGGACGGTCCTAGAACATAAAAAAACAAATCCTCGAGTGGAAGATCTAAATCTAGAGGGATATATAAATTTTCAGGAAAACCTGTAAAGGTGTGTTGGAAATGTGAAAAGGAAGGGAACTTCAAAAGGGATTGTAAATCTAAAGTTCCCAAGAAAGGAAATGGATTTGATGATGGTCCTTTTACATAGGCAAAAAGCACCTCAGATGAAGGTGGGGATGTGTACTTGGCTTCTTCTTCAAGTACACATGTAGATCATGAGGCATGGTTGATTGACTCAAGTGCATGCTTTCACTTCACTCCTTATAGAAAGTGGTTCTGTGAGTATGCGAAATATGGTGGTGGTTATGTCTTCTTAGGGAACGATAGGAAGGCTAGAATCATTGGTAGCAGAAAATTCAAGTTGAAGTTGCAAGGTAGAAGGATAAGAACACTTTCGGGTATTTTTCATATTCCCGCATTGGCCAGAAATATGATTTCTGTAAGCAAGCTAGATGATGCAGGTGTAAAAATAGTGTTCGATAAAGATACCTCCAAGATGGTTCAGGGAGCATTGATATTGATGAGGGGAGTTTGGATTGGAAATTTGTATAAGCTTCAAGGTAGCACTGTTATTGATAGGTGCAACAGTTTTGTGTGGAGAAGAAAATACAATGGTCTCTAGAGAAAATACCATGTTATGGCATCAAAGGTTTGGACATATTGGAGAGAAGGGCCTTCTAATACTTCATGGTAATGGTATGACAGAAGGTATGTCTAATTTCTCTCTGGATTTTGATTTCTGTGAAAATTGTGCATATGGGAGGAAAAATCCGGTGAGCTTCCCCATTCATCCTAAGCAGGTGAAACAAATACTAGAGCTTGTGCACAATGATGTGTTTGGACCTGTGTTGGTTCCATCATTGGGTAAGTCTATGTAATATGTATAATTTATAGATAACTTATCAAGGAATACATGGATATATTTCCTCAGGAAGAAATCTAAAGTCCTTGAAAAGTTTAAAGAATTTAAGGCTCTCGCGGAAAACCCAACAGAGAAGAAGATAAAGATGTTGAGGACAGATAATGGTGGAGAGTTTTGTAAGAAGGAACTTGAAGAGTTCTATAAGAAGTGTGGCATGGCGGGGAAGAAGACGAATCCATACACAACTCATCAGAATGGAGTTGCAGAAAGAATGAACTAGGCATTGATCGAAAAGGAAAGATGCATGCTTATTAGTGTTGGGTTAGGACAAGAATTTTGCTTAGAGGCAGTGGAGAATGCATTTTACCTAGTCAACAGATCACCTTCATCAATGTTGGAGGATAAGACTCCATAAGAGGTATGGCCTAGTAAGAAACCTTCTTTTTCACATCTGAGGTTATTTGGATGCGATGCATATGTACATGTTCCAAAAGAGAAAAGAGCAAAGTTGGATAGTAAATCTGAAAGGTGCATCTTTATTTGGTATAAGGATGGTTTAAAAGGTTATAATATTTGGAACAAAAAAAAAATGAAGGTTGTGTATAGCCAAGATGTGGTGTTTAGAGAGGTGAAATATGTTATTAAACATAAAATCCTACTGAAGAAACCTAAGAAGATGTATTTTGAGATAAAGGAGGAAGAATCAGACTCTACAATAGAAGAGGAATCAGAAGATGAAGAACCACAAATGCGAGCTACGAGAAGATCAGTTTGAGAAAGAAGGCAACCAGAAAGGTATAGTCCATCTTCTTTCTGTTCAAATTTTGCTTTATCTATTACTAACGATGATCCCAAAATTGTGAGGGAAGCATTAGATTCAGAGGATGGAAAACTCTCAAAAGAGGCCATGGTTAATGAAATGACATCTTTGCACAAAAATGAGGCTTGTGATCTAGTGGATTTTTTGGCTGGAAGAAACCCATTGGCAACAAATGGGTGTTTAAGAAGAAGATGAATGCAAAAGTTCGGGTGGAGAAATACAAAGCTCGGTTGGTAGAAAAAGTTTATTCCCAGGTGCCAAGAATTGATTTTGGTGAAATTGTTTCTCATGTTTCCAAGGTAGCTTCTATTAGATTACTTTTATCTATTGCTGTTGCTTTTGATTTTGAGGTAGAACAGATGGATGTGAAGACAACGTTTCTTCACGGGATCTAAAAGAAGAGATATACATGAAGCAACCTGAAGGATTTGCGGTGAAGGGTAAGAAAGAACTGGTATGCAAGTTAAAGAAGTATTTTATGGGTTAAAATAGTCACCAAGGATGTGGTATCATAAATTTGATACATTTATACGGGGACTTGGCTTCACCAGAAGCAAAGCATATCATTGTGTGTATTTTAAATTAATTGGTCACTGTGTTATTTATCTTCTCTTGTATGTGGATGATATGTTGCTAGTTGGAAATGAAAAAGAAATTATCCAGGATTTGAAGACCCAATTTTCCTCCAAATTTGACATGAAAGATCTTGGTGCTGCAAACTATATTTTGGGCATGGAAATTAAACTGGATCAGGTAGATGAAGTATGTCAAGGTTATACTGTAGGGGTTTAATATGTAGGATAGTAAATCGATGAAGGTTCCTATTCTTGTAGGTGTAAAGTTATTTGTTGAAAAATTTCCTAAGACATAAGAAGAGGAAGAGGACATGTCCCGTGTTCCATGTGTAAGTGCAGTCAGTAGCCTCATGTATGCAATGGTATGTACTAGACTAGATGTTGCACATGCAGTGCGAGTATTGAGCAGGTTTATGTCAAAACTAGGGAAGGAGCATTGGACAATAGTGATGCGAGTTTTGAGGTATTTGTGTGTCACTAGTGATTATGGTTTGTGCTATCAAGGAAGACCAGGATTGGACAAATTTTTGGACATCCATGGCTTTGTTGACGTAGACTGGGTTGGAGATATGGATCAGAGAAGATCTACAAGTGGGTATGTGTTTATCCTGTTTGGAGGTGTAATTAGTTGGATGCGTAAGACACAGTTTGTAGTGGCCCTTTCAACTAAAAAGGAAGAATACATCGAAACCACTCATGCAAGCAAGGAAGCAGTTTGGTTGCAAATATTGTGTTCAACTATGGGGTGAGTACAAGAGCTATAAGGATATATTGTGATAGCTAAAGTGAAATTTTCTTGGCAAAGAAACCTGCTTATCATTCAAAGAAAAAGCACATTGATGTTCAATATCACTTTGTGAGGAATATTATTGATGATAAAAAGGTGTTGCTGTTAAATTTGGACACTTTGAAAAATACTACAGATGCATTGGTAAAGTCTGTGAGCACTGAAAGGTTCTCTTGGTGTAGAGAAACAATGGGCATTGTAGGGATATATCAATGAATAAGATCTCATGTGGAAAGAAAACAACAAGTGGGAGAATGTTGGGTGTGTGTTATATTATTCCCATGACTACCCCACGTGCGGCGGGGCTAGAGTTACTCTAGTACATTACTCCAGGCACAATACAGGGGGTAAGAATGGGGGCAGTAGCCTCCCTACACGAGGTCCTGGGCAACAGACCAAGAAATTTTTTTTGGGACCCTATATTAGGTGGGCAGACCTACCTATGGTTATGTGCATGGATTTCACACATGGTTTTAGGCATGATGGTTTTCTGTCTATGGTATTTTGTAGATCTGGTCAAGGTAACTATGGTTCTGTTCTAATCCAGGGTTTGGATTGGCGTTTACAGATGCTTTGGCATGTATATATATGTATCGTAACAATGAAAGGAATATAATGAAAAATCAATCTGGTAGTCCCAGTTTTGGAATGTAGGGGAAAGTCTTTGTGTATATCTATTTTATGTTTTATGCTCTCTCCATTGATTATTTTCTATTTTTAGTATTCATATGCAGATAATTTTTGTACAGGGTTAAAACCTACAGTGCCAATTTCTTGTTCTCGACCTTCAAATATTGAGTGTTTGATATTTCTACACCCGCAAAGGCAAAGTTGGATTCAACAATGGAATTTGGATTCTTGCTGGTGTCCTCCACTATCACCCTCTCTTTATTGAAAGCATGTGATGCATGATTATTTAGAAAATGCTTTCTCCATGCTTATACAATTCTCTTATGGAATTCATCATAAGAAAGATCGTAAAAGTCCATTACCAGATCATTATTAGGAGGAACAACATCCCCTTATTTTCTTGGAGCTAACTCTAATGCTAGAGGTGATGGAGAATGAATGGTGACCTATGGTGCACTTGACATCAGGTCGAAATCCTCATTCCATGGCTCTAATTCAAACTCCATAGTTTCAACTTCAATCAATGTTTCAATCTGTTGAGCAAGCTATCATTCCTACATTTGTTTACCCTCCTCCTCTGATGTTGGTTGGTTCCGTTCTTGCTCTTCAACCTATATCGGTGTGGTTTCTTCTGCTATGGCACCTTGCCTTTCTTCTTCTTCCTACTTCTTCTTCTCTTCTTTTTGTTTCCTCCTCAACACTCATTCTTCCTTCAATTCTTGTTTTGCTTGCTTCAATCTTAGTTCTGCTTCCTGCAAGCTCTACTTTTCTTATGGGGGCTTCACTCAATGAAAATCTAACATAGCATGTGCATTCATGGCATACTAAACATTACCCTTAATTTGACTACATATTGGAAAATACCTCTTAAAATCACTTTATTTAACCCCGTACCACTACAAACCCAATACACCTTTCCAAGTTAAAAAGGTCATAATTTCACTAGATATCATAGGTATCCATTTTTTCATTAACATTTTTTATACCCCTTTATATTTATATCCCTTTATTTTCAGTAACAATGGAGATTTGAACTCTCAATTGCATATATCTTCTATTGAATAGTGAAAAAGATACTCTACAACAATTCAAAACAAAACCTCGATAACCAACACAATGGCGCACCTTTTTTCTCACTTATATAATAGGAAGAGGAGAGAAAGTGCAATGAATATGGACACATGAAAAATCCTATTTGGTTGGAATTTGTCAAATCATAGCCCAAACCTGATTAGTTAGCCCACCATAGTTGCATGGAAAGAGTGCCAAGTAAGTGTGCCTCCATCAAAATATGAACTAGAGCATGCAAACATGCATCCCTTCCTTGAGATCTGTGTCCTCTACCCAAGAAGGGAATTTCTCATGCATAAGTATTCTAAGTTACTAAGGATTTGAACCCTCTTAGTAACATCTTGCATGCTGAAAATAACAAAAGAAAAACTCTAATAATAGAAAAAATCCATTAAAAATTGAAATTGATAAATTTGAAACAACATATAAACTGCAATTAATTGAAAGTGTGACATGTGTGTCCTTAGCATGCATGCACCCTCTTCCAAAAAATAGTATATTTCACTATCTCCTATGGCGTGCATGTGCCCTATAATAAGAAATAGTCAGTATCAGTACCTCCTTCACTTTCATTCACTTGTTCATCACTAACGTAAGGACAGGGTGAAGGTGCCATATATGTTGTCTTCTCTACTGACCCATCATTGGGAGGATCACTAGCTTAGCAATAGGTAACAAATATTAACACAAAAGTTAAACATATATCATAGAGGTATTAGTAATTTGATGCATGTTTTTTGTGGAGCAAGGTTTCTTAGGAGCGTGAGTGGAAGTGGGAAGTGGGAGTGGAAGCAGGAGTGAGGAGTGTAATTTTCCAAAGCTCCCATGTTGGGAGCGATTTTGGGAGTGAATTTTATATTATATATATATATATATATAATATATATATATTTTATATTTTATATATATATATTTAAATATATATATATATATTTGATGCATATCTGTTAATAAAATATTCTAGAATGATGAATATCTAATAAAAAACATAAAAAAAGGATTAAACCATATAACATCATTCATATAGTAGTTATAATCTTCATCAACCACAGGTGCACAAATTGCAAGTTCTCATTTATATAGCATGTAAGGGTGCACATAACCAAAATATCATCGAGTGAAATCCATCTCTTAGCCGAAGATACATCAACAAATAGGCCTATGATGGTCTCTAGCATCCAAAAAAATCATGCCACAACAAATACCTACATATCATCAAAATCATTTCCTGTACTAGGATATTTTTCATAATATCAAACTCTAAGCATTAACATAAGATGACAAAAATGTAGCATGTAATGTCAAGATTTTTTTTGAGTGATATGTACATTTTTAGTAGGGTCATGAAAGAGTAGTTTGAAAACCAATGTCACTAACATCAAGGTACATTAAAGGTTTGGTTCTCTTGATTAAATATGGGTTTCATACCCTACTACATGAAAACATTGAATGGAGAGATTGCAATCCCCCCAATCTTTGAAATCTTGAAAACTAATAAATCTGCTTGATTTTGGGTGAGATAAAAAATTCTACTTTCTCCATATGAAATATAACGAGGTCAGAACCACTCTCAAACATCCTGAGTCATTTCATGGTAATGTTAAAAATTTAAGTAAAAGGATGAAAATGAAAGATAAAATATAATGTCACTTTTACTATAAG
Source organism: Pinus taeda (assembly GCA_000404065.3). Lineage (NCBI taxonomy): Eukaryota > Viridiplantae > Streptophyta > Pinopsida > Pinales > Pinaceae > Pinus > Pinus taeda. The sequence continues at coordinate 23,275 of APFE031404248.1, read as the reverse complement.
AATTTAACATTATCAGGAATTCCATGTCAATACTAGGGTCATAGGTTTGAATATTAAGCTACTATGGACCTAATATTACCATAGTTTTTCTCGATACTCCCACAATACTACATTGAAACCTCGAAATTTGCTACAACAACATTGGGGGATGACCACCCGGTCTGGAACTTAAAGCAACTCCTTTTCTGTTTGGAATGGTGGTTTCGACTAGTTCAACTAGGTACAATTACCTTCTCTCAATCTCAAAAATGGGTTACAATATGACTTTCATCGACCAACGGAGAAGAGACATTAGATCAAGCCTCTTGATGATGAGGAAATAAAGTCATCCTTAAGTTGGTCAAGGGCTCAACCAAGCCATGACTAAAGTTTTCCTTTTTGGGAAGGGGACTTACAAGAATGTAAAATTAAATCTAAATGAAAACTTAATCGATAATGCAAGTGTTGACAAGGTTAATCCTCTTTGTAGATAGAGATGATCCATCTATCCCAATGAGTGGGTCTAGCAGCTGAAGTGACAATCAACTGGACATCTTCCTAGATTATAATTTAAAAATAGAATGAGAGAGATGACCTACCTCGTTCTGATGCTATTCTGAATTTCTTTGTTGAGATCCTTGAACTTCTTGTGTTGTGGACTTGCTCCTACTTCTCTCAGCGCTTATGTAACTATAAAAGTAATCAAGAGACAACAAAACATACCAAAACCAATGGCAAATCCAATAATAACCTGCTTAAGTGATCAAGGAATTCCAAGCTAATACATACATGAACATATATATTTTTGGAAGATGAACCAACAATTGTATATTATTTAAAGAATAAAGGGAAGCTTACAACCATATCCTTGATGTTGAAATTCTCTCCTTGAGTGGTAATCCAAGTCCATGCCAAGAAACCATTCAAACACTCCTTCTTCAAGTCTAATGAATATCCTCTAAGCACAAGCTTAGCATAGGGGTGCAAATGGACATAGGACAACCATTTGGGAATGGGAGAGGAGGAATTTATAGGCTGGGAGAGGGAGTTAGGACTCCTCCAAAGATAGGATTAGGCCCATATATCAAGGAGGTAGCTCATAGAGATAAGACAAAGAGGTCAAGTTAGGAGGATTCGACCTCATCTATCTGAAACCACCTCTAGCTCGCCACATGGGAAGCTTCTAGACCATGAAGCTTCTCATCCTCTTTGGGAAAATTACCTTTTTGGGATCATCGTGGGTATGCAAGGGAACAAAGCAATGCCATCGTGGGTAAAACATGGGGCAACAGGAGAGCATCATAGTTTTTAGCTTCATAAGAGCTGGCCCTCATTTTATGGTTTTCAGAGTTATTTCTTCAAGGAAATCTTAAGACATTTTCCAAGAAAAATTAAAGGAGGGATCTAAGATGTATACATGGATGAGTAGACTATATAATGGTCATGTTTTAGGAACTTTGGGGTATGTCACAGGGAAGTGCAGGAGGTGTGACAAAATATTGTGTAATAGATGCCCCCTAAAGCATGAAGGCAGAACGAGGAGTGATGGCTTAGATGCTTTATGAGATTTTGGCAGGGACGATGACACACACTGTCAAGAGACCTACAAATCATGGACGCATATACATATACATATCTGAGATCAAAACATGAATACATGGCATGGATGCAACCATCTAGATGATCAAGACTATATGAAAATATCCATGGTATGGGCACAACCATCTAAATAACAAGGATCATCATAAATATAAAGTCTCATGGTATGCTCACAACCATCCGTATAGTAGAAACATGTGAATGAAATATAAATCCATGCAACCTGAGTCATAACAGACAAGACTCAGGGTCTGGCTCTCCATCCTAACCCAATCAATGTACAAATCCTAACATGCGAATAAATGTGTTGAAGTCAAACATGCTAGAAAACCATTTGATTACTGGCCAATGATGTGGATTGTTAACAGGAATGAGAGGAACTACCCATAGTGCCAATCGCTCTCAGGGTACGATAGTACAATCCGTTAATGCGATAATGAAGCTGAAGTCGAACACTCATGGAATCACCCAACTGAAGGCCAATATTGAAAACCTATTGTTAGATGCGAATAAATTGCCATTAAGGAATGCAAGCTCTAAGGTACTGAAAGGGAGTTTCTAAGTCATCTTGTTAGATAATGAGTTGAAGTCGACAGGAAGTGACCTGTCGAAGGAGGGCAATGATGAATTTCCCATCATCAGCATGAAACAAGGAATAAAGAGGAATAAAACGAGTAGGATCCAAGACTGTAGCAAAGAGCCAGACAATGTATCAGTAATAGACCGTAGATAGGACTTCTCTTGAACATATTAGCGACACCACTCTGGAGTGTGGTAGAATTTGACTCAACATAGGAACAAGGGTCATGATGATGAAACGAAATAGTCAAATGAGAGGAAAAAATGGATCACCCAAACCCGGGAGGACAAGTGACTTAGTGAGGATATCCCAAACCTGACACGAGAGCAGAAAAGTGTCATGTCCAAGAGTGTCATGCTTCATATACAAAGGATGTTTCATCTTCATTTTTCCCCACTATTTCTAGTGAGTACCTCTTTATTTTTACAAAATCTTGAAGAGGATACCATATGCTTGTTGTATAAGTTCATACTTTTGATGAATCCATCCTAGTACGTTTTATGAGCCCTAGGAAGAATAAGCTCAGTGTCATCACGGTGATGAGTCTTTCGTCGTAAAATTTTAACGAATCCAATGTAAGACAAACTCGACATTTTTTCATGTTTAGAGAGTTTGAAAAAGAAACAAAAAATAAACCTCCATCAGGTCCCTTTTCGTGATTTGTCTCTTGAATATGAAAAGGTAGAAAACAATATTCTAGAGAACCTGCTAGCCATGCTCAACTAAGGTGTTCCTTTTCATAAATAGTCTATCTCAGTTTGGAAAAGAGTTAAAATTATACTAAGTAGACGTTAATTCATTTACTTTAACAAGTTCGAAATGACAAGTACTCGACAATCTTTTCATATTTTTGGAGTTTGAAAAGAGCTGAAAAGGGACTTCACCTTGAGGAACGAGCGTTATAAAAGGATAGCATTAGGTTCCTGTAATGATGGAACTGCTCAAAACATGTAATGGTCAAGAGGCTGGCTAATAAAACCACTCATCGCAAATGTTCCTTAGGCAAGGGTAAAACAACCAAGTGAAAATGTATGATTGGCCAAAGAGATGGTGACGATGAAATGAAAGAACCAAGGCTCATCTAACAACAATCATGAGATGTAAACTGGGAATGGTTTCATTTTTACACAAGGTTGAAATGGAGACAAAATATGCTTGGATTTGGTTTCATTTTTACACAAGCTCAAAACAGAAACAAACAGTGCTTGAATTTGGTTTCATTTTTATACAAGCTTGAAATAGAGATAAAATATGCTTGAGATAAGTTTGCATTCCCCCAACATAATTACTCAATTCGAGGTATATGCTCCCCCAAGATTCACTGCATTCACCTAAGTGGATGGAATGAAGGTTGACTTATGAGATCAAGTGAAAGACTCCATTGTGATTTTACAAGATCTAATCAAAGACGTGAATTGGAGGGGTATTTGATTCATTTTTTAACGAGCAAGACATAGGAAAAGAACCATGCTCATGACACCTTGTTTCATTTTTTACCGAGCTTGACACAAGTAAAAGAAATCTTCTCAGGTCCTTGTTTCATTTTTTAACGAGATTTACACAAGGCAAGGAACTCTGCTCCATAGCCCTTGCTTCATTTTCTAAGGAGCTTGACACAAGACAAGGAACTATGATCCATAGCCCTTCTTTTTATTTTTAAGGAGATTGATACAAGACAAGGAACTTTTCTCCATACTCGTTTCATTTTTTAAGGAACTTGACACAAGACAAGGAACTCTGCTCCATAGCCCTTATTTCATTCCTTAAGGAGCTTAACACAAGACAAGGATCTCTGCTCTATAGCCCTTGTTTCATTTTTTATGGAGCTTGACACAAGACAAGGAACTTTGCTACATAACCCTTGTTTCATTTTTAAGGAGCTTGACACAAGATAAGAAGATCTACTCCATAGCCCTTGTTTCATTTTTTAAGGAGCTTGACACAAGACAAGGAACTCTACTCCATAACCCTTGTTTCATTTTTTAAGCAGCTTAATGCAAGACAAGGAAGTCTACTCCACCTCATTGATCATAGACCAATAGAGGCCATGGCTTCTGAGAGTTTCTCATCATATGGGAGAACAACACTCTGGAAGGAATACATGTCTAGGGATCTAAATGAAAAATCGAGCTCCAATGCGCCCAGTACATGGCATACTACATCACCTACTATATTATCAGTAGATGTGGGTATGGAATACGTGGCCACTTAACTAACATTTAGCAGGGGTGATACCTCTCGCACATAAGAACCATTTAGGGATAATGGTTGAGTGGGAGCTGATTCAGGACCAATGAATGTAAGTTGATCAATGATCATAATGTTTCCTTCATGCAGGAAAAACAATACTAGAAAGAGGGAAGAAACAAGATCTCCCATGATGTAAACATATTCACGACCAAGAGTATATTAAAATCCAATGGGCCTTGGACAACCATAACGTCTATATAGATAGTCTTTCCTTCCAAAGTAATAGGAAAATTAGGAAGGATCCCTGACATTGAATGGTTCATTTGTTAAAAGCTAACATATTCTAGGCGATAGGGACAAGCTGAGGAGAACCTAAAGCTTGCAAAGAAATTGAGGACAGGATGCTAATAGATGCACCCTCATCTACGAATGTGCTTGGTACGGCCATATGGTAGGCCTGTACTATAATCTGGAAAGGCACATAAGATGGAAGGTGATATCCTTCCAGTCAACTCCAATCAAAAGAAGTGACTAAAATACTTAGAGGGGGTGCTGTACGAACATGAGATTTGACTTATTTCTCAACGGGAACATCAGAAATTCTCTCATGCACCTCGGGAACAAGAGGATTTACCTCTAATTCATTGGAAACTAAAGAGACCAGAAGAACCTGAGCAATATGAGGTTCACTCTCTACCTGAAAGGTGTGGTTAAATGAATGTGGAGTCAAGTCTACTGGTTTCTCAACCAATGGTTAGTCAAGAACGGACTCATGATACTCATTTTTAGAGAGAGCAGGGTTGACCAAAGATGAATTTTGATAAATGACTGGATCAACTAGTGAAGGATAATGGGAAAGCTTTTGATACCTAGTTGGAAGATGAGGTTGAGAAGATGTATGGTTTTCCAAGTCTTTGGAAGCTTCATCCATAAGAGGACAAAGGTGAATGGGATGATTACCTTCACACAACTTACAAGGAAATTTAACTATTCCCTTTTTCCCATGAGCTTTACTATTACCAGTTGAGGGTTTATCACAGGCATGATTGCCAAAGGCTAATGACAAAGGTTGATGTGAAACGAGGACGACACTTCTAAGAACTTGGGAATACCAGGACAATTCCGAAGAAGGTGGTCACCCTTACATAACATGCAAGGGAATTTTACTTTCTGGGGTTGATTAGAAGATTCTTCTACATCAGTTGCATCCATAGCAATGGCTTCTTGGATGCCCCCTTGCTTATTTTGCTTCTTCTTATTCGTCTTCTTATTCTTCTTCTTAGCTTTCTGGTTACTAGAATCTAGACTTTCACTACGCGAAGAGGAAGAATGGGGTGAAGAAACAAGCGAAAAAGGCAAGGGGTCAACTTTCAGATCAACATGAGGTTGATGCTGTTTAGGTGGAGGAGAGCTTGGTTAAAAAGTAGTTTGGACACTCAGAACCATCGAGGTTGAAAATAACCAAACTGGCAGAACAATGGTCAATCCAAGAAGGGACAAAGTTGCCATATAGGGAGCACCAATAATTCAAAAAGAAGGAAAGGGACTAGGATTCCCATCAAAGCGGTTTCCTTGACTAGTAGACCTAGGAAATGTTGCCATTGGTATCAACCTAAGATCTACAAAGGAGTATTTCTACAGGAAGGATGTTCTTCCACGGTCAATTAATTTTATAATTTGAAACAAAAAGTTTCCTTTTCATGTTTTAAGAGTCGAGAAAAGTATGAAAAGGTGACTCTAGTCACTTTTGTTGGTTTAGGGAGCTTGAAAGGACAAGTGCTCGATGATATTTTCAAATTTAAGGAGTCAGAAAAGATTGAAATGACTAATCAAGTGAATCTAGGTAAAAGGAGTACCAAGTAACCATGAAATGCAATATGCACCTCAGCAAATAAATTTACCAAGGACTTGACGTACGTGCAAGAAATCTCCTAGAATGTTGTGTTCGGTGTATGTTGGCTGGATAAATCGTTCTTGTGGATAAGACCAATCTCCCTAGTATCAACTGATATCTAGCAACAAGCAGGACAAGCAAACATACTTTTCTCTAAACATATTGTGATTCATTAATAAAAACTAAGAGGTGTTTTAGACCCTACCTTAAGTCCAATGCTAGTTTGTGGCAGCCATGCTCCAACAACTTCAAAGAGTTTCCTTTTAATAACCTGCAATCACAAACAAGCACACATCGAAGAACACCTACATAGCTAATATAATAAATCATGTTCATCATAGTGATCAAGGAATTTATGAAATAAACCATAAGACATAGCTTGTTGAGAAAAATAAACTTGATTGTATTAACTTTGAAATAGAAGAACTTTACAACCTTGGTGCCTTGATGTTATACAAGCTCTTCCTAGGGTCCAAACAAGAATATCCTCTACTTTGACAAGCCTCACTCTCCTCCAAATGAGATTAAAAGGTATGTAACCTCTCCTCTCAAAAGCTCAATTAGGAAGACTAAGTTCCAGCAGCATTTACCCTAAAAAATATGCAGCTTTCAACCTCCCAAGTAACCAGCCCAATGCTTCATTTTATAGTGCAAGGGAAGGAGGTTACAGGTCCACCATTGAAGGGATAGAGTCCTCCTTCAAAGGGATAAGCTAATCACATCAAGGGGCTAGATCCTTAAGGAATGGGATGCATCAACCCTCAAGGAGCGAATGTGCTAGCTCAAGATTCCCTCTAGAAGCTTCCAGAAATGAATCAAAGTGAGTTTTTAAGAACGTACTTGCGCCTTTTTGACTTTTACAGGGGTTTGCACCCATAACACAGAGACAGAGCGGTCAGGTGCGCAGGGGACATGACCAATGGGTGCGGTACCGTAGGTAATGCTAAGAGAAAGTGTGAAACTAGAGTTTTAGAGATTTTTAAGGACTTTCTCTTATTTTCAAAGCTTGATATGAAGAACTGAGGTTTAAGACTTGCAAAGGAGGTAAGTATGAGTTGTGATAGACTCATATTGATTGCAAAATGTCAAAGTGACTTTTTTTGTGCAACAGGTTGCCCCCTAAAGTGCAAAGTCCGTAATAGATGAGGATGGTTTTGTCATCTAAGAAGAGTGAAGTACTTTATCCTTTCAAGGATCTTCCCGTGGATACCCCCGTCGGAACCTGTAAAAACATTCAATGCAATATAATAATATATATAATATATATATATATATATATAATATATATATATATATATATATATATATATATATATATATATTATATATATATATATATATATGAACATATCATCACTGAGGTAGGCATTCTCATACTCAGATCAAAACTGACTAGAAACTATCTAAACTGCTCTGATACAGGAATGATTTCGTAATACATCATAAATATAGACATATGCAGACACAGTATGGGTGCAACCATCTGTTTATGAATAGTCCACTGTATAATGAATAACAAAATTCCTCATAGCCTAGATGGTGGAAACTACATCCAGGGTCTTGATTTCTGCTTCCCGAACTAGTACGATTCTATCCTTGTGAATGAATGTGTCGAAGTCGAACATGGTAGAAACCACTTGATTACCAGACAATGATGTAAATTGTTAACAAGTGTGAGAGGAACCACCAGTAATGTAAATGGCCCTAAAAGTACTCAGTACAATCAATGAAATGTGAATGAATGAGTCGATGTCGAACACGTCACTGAATCCTTTAATCGAAGGTCAATGATGCAACCTATCGTCAAAGGCGAGAAACCTGCCATTCAAGCATGTAGATTGCAAGGTACTAACAATTTCTAGATCATCTTTCTAGATAATGAGTTGGAGTCGATAGAAAGTGATCTGTCATAGGCAAGCCCACAACATGAAATCATAGATAAAGTTTTGAAGAAATATATTTGGCAAGGACTAACTCAGGGATGGTCAAGATGGATGACAGATATTTTGCAGATGAATGGTTTATTTGAACTAACCTCTTGAACACATAACGACAATGCAGATGGCTTGGTGACAATTGACCCAAAGCTAATACCTAGAAATCGGCTGAAGACTTTCAATATGGTTTGATTAACTACAGTTAGGCAAAGGATTTCCCAACCTAGGTGAACAAAAAGTGCCGTGTTGAAGAGTGGTTAACTGCTTTTCTAAACACAAAGTATAACAAATAGGTTCATTTTTCTCTCTTTTCCCCGACCAGTTTTGGTAAGTACCTCTTTATTTTTGACAAGCTTGAGGAGGATAACATTTGCTTGATTATAAGCTCATCCTTCAGATGAGTCCAACTTAGTTTAAAATTTGAACCCTAAGAAGGAGTGGTCCGTTCTTGTTTGAAATTGAATAGGTCCTTTACTATTAAGTTAATGAGTCCAGTATAGGAGAAACTCGATGTTTTTCAATTTTAGGGAGTCAGAAGAAAAACTTAAGAACACTCTATGGTTTTCCTTTTTCGTAAATTTGTGTCTCCCAAACTCGAAAAAGTATAAAATAATACTTGAGAGAACTGCTTGACCATTATGATCAAGGAGTACTTTTCATAATTAGTGCCTTCAATCTGAAAAAGTAAAAAAACGATATAAAACATGTCATTTTATTAACAATATCGAACTTGAAACGACAAAAGTCCGACAATATTTTCATGTTTATACAGTCAGAAAAGAGCTGTAAGTAGATTGTCCTTTTAATTCCGTTTTAACGAGTTTAAAAAGAAAAACTCGGCAATCTTTTCATATTTTATGAGTCAGAAAAGAGCTTAAAGAGGACTCCTTGTTTTGCTTTTTTGTAAATTTTGAAAGAGTCCAAAAAAGTGAAAAAGTATGCTCTTCATTGAAAATGATCAATTCTCCCTTAAAACCCAATATTCTGCACAAAAACTCAAAACATTACTCATACCTGTTTAAAATTAATAAAAATGCATCAAAAGTAACCTTTTTAAAGTGAAAAATAAACAAATTAAAAATTCATTTATTCAAAAAATCTTATCAAAAGGTCTTTTGTAAATTCATTTTTACCGTTTGACTTTGGAGTGAAAAGTAAGAGCTTTTGGTAAGAAAACTTCCTGTGAAGATTATGAAAAATCCGACCGTTGGAATCGAGAACCATCCTCTCTAGGTAATCCACATCATCCTTATCTTTCATTTCAACCGCTTAATTTTCTTTCTAGGGCTTTAAAATTAATTTTTTAAAGAAAAAGTTGGCTAAAAAATCGTTCGCAGGGGGTCTGCAGGCACAGCATGTGGCCCCTGCAAACCCCGATTTTTCGTATACAGGAAAAAGTCGGGGTCCCGCACCTGCTCTTAAGGAAAAGTGCGAACCTACGCACTGTCTCTAATTAGCGGGTGCAGACCCCGCGAAATACATTTCAAAACCCTAAATTTTTTCATTTCTGCCCAAAGATTTTGAAATTACAATGTTCTAATCCGCCTTTTTTGCAATGTAGGTACACAAAATGCTTGTTTGGTGGGAACGGGAACACGAATATGTGGATCAAGCCACATTACTCCATCCACCTTCAATACATGCATTAAGAGAATGCAGACTATTGAAATTTTGGGCCATACCTGGCATGAGGGCTCAAGTAGACTTTTTGCAATGGTTGGTAGATAGGTGGAGCACAGAAGACCAGTGTTTGATAATTGTTGGCCACCGGCTCAAAATCGAGCTAGAGGACATTTATTTCCTGACTGTTTTTCCCAAGAGAGGCGAAGGATTATCTCTATTCGGGACTAGGCTAGGTGGCCAGTCTGTCGCTAGTCTCTGACTAGAGTTTTGCAATGTCCAAACTGCGGACAAATGGATAGATGTTAAGACTATCTCCCATCCTGAACTTAAAGTGATCGAATTTACTATCACCATACTATGCGGGAGCACAACATTGCATCTAGCTACCAGTTCCCAAATGCACATGGTAGTAGACTGCTTCCGAGGCACCATCTTCAACTGGTGCGATGCCGTGTTGGCGAATGTGAAAGGCCAACTGACTAGGGAAAAGAACTGAAAACTAAAGAACTTTGGATATGGTTACTTAGTTGTGAGATTTTGCCTAGAGAGGGTACCTATGTTGGTCCCACAACAACTTTCTGTTGAGGCTAGACTTCCGCGAGATCCTAGGATTATGTGTTGGGTTGCAGTCATGGCTCGTCATCCTGAGGAGGGTACAGAGGTTGTCTGATTTCCACCTGAGTATTTTCGTTGGTTGGGGAACCAAATTTTCATGATACAGGACTTTCCATATGCTGGGATGGATTATCGTGGTGATCCAGACATGGCTCTTCCACCAGGAGAGTGATGGGATGATACAGGTAAAATTATTTTCAACATTTCCTAAATTTTTAAACTATTTTTTTTTGCTTTTAAACCATCCAAAACTGATAGTAAATTTTTTAAAATGCAGATGTGGGTCCATGACGACCAACCACTCTCTCGCCCTATGAGAGAAGACACCCCGCTGCCATGACATTGGCCCCACAGGACTAATCAGCAGAGACCTTGACCAAATTGGAGCATCATCTAGAGCTCTTGACAATAGATATCCCAGAGACTAGTATAGATGACATCCCTCTTAGGCTACAACGCTATGTGATTGGGGTCCCAGGACCTTTTAGGAGGTTCCTTTGTAGGGTGGCCCGAGAAGTGGTTTCTTATCATGATCATCATTAGGGATAGGATGACCACCCTTGTAGACTTCATATGACAATATATATCATTTTGTGCTATCATTTTTGCCAATCATAAGGTGTTTTTCAACCTATGATTGAAGACGATGTATATTTGACACACTTCTATGCTATGATATATCACTATTACTGGGTATCTTGTATAACATGTTTATGGAATGTTTTTTTATATTTACTGTCTTGATTATTGCAAATGTCTATTTAACATTTGAGAAGCAACTGCATCTGCTAATGTGTTTAAATATCTTGGAATATGTTGATATTCAATGTAGTCAAATTCATGTTCCAAGAGACGAACTCTAAAAAATAATCTTAATAATACTGGATTTCTAATGGCTTAAACCCTATTAAGTTGTCATACAAAGAGTTTAGAATCTAACCTTACAATCAAACTTCGAATCCCAAATGAGATGGATTCAAATAATAACTCAATCACTGCACTATATTCTGCAATGTTATTTGTTGTTTGACCAAGGCTTACCCCATGCATAGATACTAACTCGTCAGAGGGTGAATAGATAACCCAAGCTGTGGAAGAAATGTTCCGTGTACTACGACAAGCACTATCAGCAAAACCAATGTATGTTTGAGAAGATGTTGACATCTGCAATATCAAGAGTAAAACCAAGATAAGCAGGAATAATGATAAAACACTTTCTAAACTAGGGACACTTTCTAATCTAAAACACAGCAACTAGAAATAAACTATTCTAACAAGAATCTCCACACCAAACTCTAAGCATAATATCTTTTTAGATAAAGCCCATTTCTGGGTCTACCTAAAGAGACACCGTCAAAATCTACTAATTCATAGGCCCCTTTGGCCAGCTTACGCTTAACAACAAAAGGACCATGCCACATGGGTACAAATTTTCCAGCCCCTAGCTTATCGTTTTCTTGATCGTATAATAAAACTATGTCTCCTTTCGAAAAATTACGAGGTGTAACATTTCGGTCGTATTGAGCTTTTATCCGTTTTGCATGAGTCTCAATTGTTAATGCAGCATCACGTCGATTCTCATCTAATTGAGCTAAGTACAACAAATATTTTTCCTCTTCGGAAGTGTGTGGGAGTAATTCTATGGCTATTTTCAACGATGGAATTTCGCATTCAATGGGTAACACTGCTTCCAACCCAAAACAAGCTGAAAAGGAGTGAAACCTGTTGATGTTTTAATTGAGGTTTGGTATGCCCAAAGCGCTGAAAATAACATGTTATGCCAATTCGACTGATGAATACCAATGATTCGTCGGATCATGGTGACTAGAACTTTATTGATTGCTTCAACCAGACCGTTGGCATATGGGTAACATGGAGTAGAGCTATCGTGACGAAAGCCAAGCTGATCTGTTAGTTCAGTCATCATGATGTTCCAAAAATGACTTCCATGATTAGTAATAATCGCTTGAGGAACACCGAATCTAGCAATTATATAATTGAAAACTAAAATTGCAGCAGTTTTGCCGTCTGCCGAAAATGTAGGCATCGCCTCGGCCCACTTGGTAAAATAATCTACCGCAAGAATGATATATGCATGCCCCCCAGCCAAGTGAGGGTTACATGTAATAAAATCGATACCCCATTTTGCAAAAGGACCGACGATAATTATAGGGTGGAGAGGAGCAGGTGGAGCACGCATATTTTGATCAAAAATTTGGCAATTGTGGCATTTCCAGACTGCATTGATACAATCTTTAAATAAGTATGGTTAGAAATAACCAGCGCGCAACATTTTTTGGGCTGTGGTATACCCAGACATATCACCGCCACATGCTCCAGAGTGACAGTCATTCAGAACCTTTTCAGCTTCTTCATGAGTTAGACAACGACGAAAAATAGAATCCACTCCACGACGATAGAGTGTATCTCCAATAATATTATACGGTTGGGATTGGAAACATATTTTCCTTCATTGAGATCGTGAGATTTCAGGCCAAAAATATTGGGTTTGGAGATAGAAAATTATATCTCCATACCATGGATCAAGAGTACTGATAAGAAACAAGGATTCATCCGCAATGGGTTCTTCCACCACAGTTTCGGTATCAATATGTGGGAAATCACACATTAGTTCCGTGAAAACCAAAGATTTCTTTGCCTTGGATTTTTCAAATTTCAAGTCAAATTCCTGTAGGATAACTATCCATTTGGAATAATTGCCCCCTAGAAACTGTTTAGTCAAATATACGTCATAGGGTTACAGTCAGAAATTACTGTGGTTTTTCTTAGTAGAATGTATTGACGAAATCGCTGGACAGCTTGAACAGCTGCTAGGGCCAATTTCTCCACATGCGAATATTTAAGCTTAATCAGATTCAGAGTTCGACTAAGATAGTAAATCAAATGTTCATCGTTGAATTCATCTTCCTGAACTAAAACCATCCCAATGGTGGAATGGGAAGCGGCGAGGTACAAAAAGTAGTCCTGGTTGTAGTTGGGAGGATGCAATAACGGTGCATGGGTCAACGCGTGTTTAAGTGCATCAAAATATTTCTGAGCTATCTCATCCCAAAAGAATGGAGTGTTCTATTTCAACAACCTGGTAAAACCTTTCGTTATCTTGGCGTAGTTAGGAATGAATCGACGTAAAAATTTTGCTTTCCCTTGCAAACTTTGGAGTTGGTGAAGAGTCGAAGCCAGAGGTAATTTGACAATTGCTTCAGCCTTCGAGGGATCGACACAAATGCCAAATTTTGAAACAACAAATCCCAGTAAATGACCCGTTTCTATACAGAAAACACATTTGTGTGGATTTAGCCTAATTTGATAATGCCTACATCTCATAAAGATGGCTCATAAATGAGTGAGATGATCGACTCTACGTAATGAATGAGCAGGTAAATCATCGAGATAAGGTTGCACAATGTGCTTGATGTCATGAAATGCGTAAGACACAACCCGTTGAAAAGTTGCTCTGGCGTTCTTCAATCCAAAAGGTAATTTGCAATAAGAAAATGTCCCCCATGTACAAATGAAGGCCGTTTTAGGTTGATCAGTAGGGAGTATGTTAATTTAATTGTAACCAGAAAATCCATCCATAAATGAAGACATTTCACTACCGACACAATCATCAATAATTTGATCGATATAGGGGGTTGGATAATTATCTTTAGGACAAGCTTGATTAATATCCCTATAATCAATACATATTCTTATCGTTCCTTGCGTTTTGTTAACAGGAACAATATTCGATACCCAATCCGTTAAGGGAATTGGATAAATGAACCCTGCTCAAAGTAATTTCTCAACTTTAGCTTGAATAGCAGCAGCTTTGCTTGGATGTATCTGACACAAACGTTACCAAACAGGTTTAGCATCTGGGTAAGTTTTAATTTCATGAAAAACAATTGATGGATCGATTCCTGACATTTCTTGATATGGCCAGGCAAACACGTCGCGAAATTCTTGAAATAGGGCTTTATAAGTTTGAATTTCCTTGTCCATACTGGAAGCACCTATATGAATGATTTCAATAATTCAAGGGTTTCACTGAAATGTCAATAGGAATCATTCGAGAAATATTTCCCAAATTTAACTCAGAATCAGGATGTTGCAGTGGAATTTGTGGTTCCTTGACATAATCAGTGGTAAAAATTGATGAGAAATCATTTTCAAAATGATCAAGCTCGGGTAAAAATGAAGATCAATGATGAAGATCTTCCCATGGTAAATCATCAACAGATAAAAGTTCATGAATTTGCTCATCAGCGTGAACAGGTTCAAAAAACGTTGTTGAATCTGAGATTGAGATTGAAAGTGACTCCCCATGGACCACATTCATTGGATCAATTTCGGTTGAACTAGAGTCGGAAAACGACTGTACCACCTGATATGCAACTTCAAAGGGACTCAAGGGCATGGCATCACCAAAGGAGTTCACCTCAAAATCGGAAGGTACGATCCAAGGATCATCAAAAGCAATAATGCTCGATGAAACCATATGAATGGTTGCAAAAGAAGGTGATACGTTAGGAGGAGGAAATGAAAAAGTTCCTAGTAAACCAGAATCCTTAATCAATCCCACTCCAACATCCTTGTAAGGGATAACAGTTTTACCGATATGTTGGATACTCTCAGAAGAGGCTGGGTCAGATGAAAAATAATTTAATTGGTCTATTGTAACGATCTTTCCATTATGAGGGAATTTAATAAGACGAAAGACCGATGAAACAATAGTAGTCATAGTGTAAGACCAACTGCAACCCAAAAGAAGGTTGTAATCTAGAGGGGCATCAACCACTTCCACATCTAGATTAACAGTTTTACCTTCTACATAATTAGGTAAGTCTTTCAAAATTCCAAAAGGATGAAACCCTCGGCCATCAAAATCCTTTAAAATTGTCGGGGATTGATTGAGCATAGGAGAACCAAGCGATCTCTAACATTCAATCGACATAATACATGTAGAAGCTCCCTCATCAATCACAGTCTGAAAGCAAGGTCTATTTTTGACTAACACTAGGATCTAGAAAGCCATTCGATGAGGTAAGCGAGGTGTACTATTTTCAAAATCGAAGATTATAAGGTTGGAATCCTATAGTAGACAAAAGCAATTTACGTTGTGTTGGACATGATTGTAGCACCTCCAAAGCTGAGATTGCTGAAGGGGATATAGCTAAATATTCAAGAAAGTTATAGTTCTGAGCAGCTCTCACATGTGGATTGAAAGCTGACTTCTGAAGCATACCTTTAGCAGGCGATTTGATTACTAAGTCTGAATTAGATTTCTCGATCTGTAGCGTATCGGAACCAGAAGGAGTTGAAGTTGATGGGTTTGAATTAGAAGATTCTGCTTCCTTACCACCAACAAGATTCTTACTTCCATAATCTTGCGATCGCGTCGCAATCTTGACATGGGACATCATCATAATTAGTTCTTCTGAGGCATTTGAGGAAGAACCTATCATCTTACTATCTTGACTAGGAAAAGGATCCTTCAAGACAACAGGCGTTTGAGAACCTTTGACGATTTTCAAAACCTCAGCTCGATGTGGACAATCCCTTGTAAAGTGCTCCTCGTCATAGATGAGAAAAGGATAGCGAGGTTTATGTTTCTCATCAGTAGATTCAGTTTTATTGGGTTTCTCTTTTGTGTTTTGTTTATTTTTCTTCTTCCCTTTCTTTTTACCGCCATATTTTGATTTGGCTATAGAAGATTCTATGACATGAATATCAGAAGAATTCTTTGCATATTTATTCTTACTCTTGGTATTAACTAAACCAATCATACCATCAGTGGCATGAGGCCCTAAAGGAGTTGCAGTTATTTGATTTTGTTTGGAAAGATCGTGGAATTTTTCGTGTAAAGTACTCAATTGCGTATAAACGAGGTCAAAGTACTGAGTTTGAGCAATTACTTTCTCTTCAATAACTACTCCTGCCTTAGCTACATCCTCAGTGATTTTAGATAATAATGATTTAACAAACCATTCTGCCAAAATTAGATCCAGGATAAAAACTTTCACTAAACGTCGTCGACGTCGCCATTCATGAATATGGTCTGAAATATATGTAGACGTTGACTGTTTTAATGAAGTTAATAATTCCATGCCATTGTCATATCTGACAGGAAACTGAAAATGAGTTAAGAATGAAGTAGCTAACTGACTAAAATTATAAGCAAAGCTTCGTGGCAACTCAATGTACCACTTAGCCACAAGACCAATTAGAGTGTGTTGAAAAAGCCATAAGCGAATTGAATCATCTATAATGGAATTTGATGCACACTAGAGGTGGTAAGTCATCACATGATTTGATAGATCCTCTCCTGGCTTACCTTCAAACTTTGGGATATCACTAGGCAACTTATTAGGCATTGGTGGCCAGTATGGAAGATAATAAATTGGATCGTTCGTAAGGCGCCGCAAGTCAGGTAAATCCAAAGTTGTGATAAACGGTAACTAACGGTTAGGGTCTTGAAAACCTTGGGTCACAAGACCAACGCCAAGAGGAGGATATCCAAGATAACCTAGAATTGGATTTGCATTGGGAATATTATATCCTCAATGAAAACGAGGATTAACCGGACCAAACTGGGGTTGTTGAGGTTGAGGTTGTTGATATGTATACCCAGGGTATGGTTGATAATGATAAATTGGGCTTTGCATAACAGGACTGTATTGATACTATCCTTGGTACGGTTGATAAGTAAATTGCGGTTGACTTGTGACAACCGTGCTTGGACCAACTTTTCCTACAAGCATCTGAACCGAAGTCTGAATTGTAGGTCCAGAATGGGGTAAATAGGTCTGTGGAGTTGATACAGGAACAATAGAAACCAGAGCTGTTGATACTCCATAAGTAGGTGCGGTAGATTGAACAGAAGCTGTAGTAGTTGCAACAATCGTTTGAGGCGGAGTTCGAGGTGAACTAGGCCCAAACTGATGAGCTACACCAGGTGCAGAAGTTTGAATAGTAGGCTGGACGGGTTGCTGGGTTGAACCAGAAACCAAAGGTTGTCCAGTTTGAGATGACAACTGCACATTGGGTTGCAAAATCTGTTGAGTTTGAGATGGATCCCACACCATATTCATTCCGGGATAAGGAATCATAACAGGTTGAGCATATGGAGGACCATAACTAGGTTGAGTGTAGGACTGATAATTGAAAGGTACATTTCTAGCTCCTTGAACAAATGGTTGACCAGAAGGTGGTTGGAAACCTTGAGATGGGTACTGACCTTGAGGTTGATAACCTTGAGGCATGTACTGAAACTGGGGTTGACCTTGAGGTATATATTGATACTGGGGTTGACCTTGAGGCATCTACTGAGTCTGGGGTTGACCTTGAGGCATATATTGAGTCTGGGGTTGACCTTGAGGCATGTACTGTCCCTGAGGTATGTATTGTCCTTGAGGTTGCCCCCTAGGAGGTATTTGACTACCTTGAGGTTGCCCCTTAGGCAGTATTTGAATGCCTTGAGGTTTCCCTCCAGGCAGTATTTGACTACCTTGAGGTTGCCCCCCAGGCGATATCTGACTACCTTGAGGTTGCGGATTTGGAATAACACTAGACATCATAAGAATTTCTTCTACGCTCAACGATGGAGTTCCATTATTACCAGTTGATACCCCATGTCCGATGGGTTGAGGAGATGCTCCTGAAAAAGTACCAGAAACTGACTTATACCTAGAAGGAACAAAAGGACTACCATATAAAAATGTTTCCGGATTTTGGGAAAACATGGATGACCGTTTTGACATATTCAAAGGAGGATAATAACCTCTAGGCATAGGATGAAAAGGAATACGAGGTGGTGAAGAAGCAAGACCCGGATTTTCTAAAAAGTTTGTCAATGATATGTACCAAGCGTCACTTCAAAAAGGACTGTAAAAGGTAGATTCACACTCCCTAATTTCTAAAGTTGGTTGATTTTCAGGGAGAGATATATCTTCGTTCAGACTAACAAGTTCTTCAATAGAAATGAGTCCAGAAGGAAGATTTTGGGTAATGACACTTCCTACCCTGGGTGAACCAGGACCACTAGAAACTGGAGAAGCAAATCCTAAGGATGGAGTAGCAGTAGGTTTAGTTTCAGGTTTAGAAATTTTAGGTTCCTCAATTAATTCACTAGTTGAAGAAAAACTACCAGTAACTTTAAAAAAAAGGAATTGGTTCATAAATATACTCTGTTGCTGGAACTTGATAACCAGGGTGAATAATTAAAGATGATTCCCCGGCCTCTGGTGACCCAACTCTACTTTCACTAGGTGTGACAAGAGCTCTTAGCCCTTCAAGCTGACTTGGTGTATATTTGGGAGGCTGCCCTGCACAATTAATTAATTAATTACTTCACATGAAAACAAAGAAAATCTCAATAAAACCACCTAAATTCTCTAAAGAACCAAGCAATTGAATCACACACCTAAAAATATAAGAGGTCAAACCACGCATAAATAGTAACTTTACGTACCCAAACCACTAGTTGGTGATGAAATCCAACATCATAGAATTCAATACAGAAATGGCGGTTGGAACAGTTACCCTGACAACCTGCTTAATGAAATAGACTGGCACACGTTTCTTCACAAAACCATCTTGAGTGAAGATAACCCCCTAGAGAGTCCAAGTGAGTCTAGTCGACGTTTGCTCGAGGTATAGTGGGATCTTCCCTCCACCATCACCTTAGGAAAGAATCCTATATATTATGCCCACTAAGGTTACCAACAGACACAAATATACCTGGGGGAATAGTCTACGATCCGATACACATGCAAGGGTAGAGTAACAAAGCTGAATCCCATTGAAGGCTCCTTGACCTAATCCAAGGTTTACCAACAAGTGACCCCAGACTCCTTGACAATGGTCAATCCAAGGTTTACCATTTTTAATACGTGTATATATGCTATTGTTCCCAATGAGGAAGGATTGATTACCTCACTGGTTCAGATATGATCTCGTGCTTGACTCCTTTAGGAGGAGCTTCCCAGAGCATACATGGAACAATTGGAATTTTTCCTACCACAAGATCGACTACTTGTTTGTTTTACTGTCTTGGAGAGTTAACTAAGACCTATTCCAAGACACTAGCCTAAGCTATGTTGGTGATAAGAGCCTTAGAAATAAAAAGATTGCTAGATGAATTTTAATTAAGCGTTATTTTTATTGGTTGTTTCTTAAGTCAAAAGGTATGGAGATGAAACTTTGTGGTGTGAAGACTCGACTCCAAAAAACACTAAAAAATGCACCTAAGATGATAAACAATTCTTTTCCTTTTCAATGAATCTCTAGCTAGAGGGAGAGTTGAGAATGCAATTTCTTGAAAAGCAAATCTTTCCTTCAACATATAACCGAAAAGAATTTTTTTTTGTCTTTTTCAATACACTCAAAATGAAGCTACTAATTATGCTCACAAAATAAATCCCTTTTCATTTCAACACTCAAAACTACATAAAACAATTCTTTCAAAAGAGAAACTAAAATTTCTAGAAAACACACTCAAAGCTATGAAAAAATCTAATCTTGAGATCTAACTTCTAAAAACTAATTGAAATAAAAGATTCAAATATTTTTGAGGATGTTTTACTTAGTTATTCAGTAAAATAAGGATTAATTCGTTCAGAAAAACAAATCAATCAAAAACATCCAGATATGCTTTCTTTATAAAAAATGAAATTCACAACTTATGGCCAAGTTCGTTCAATGATTTGCAAAGAGAAACGAAATTTATTTCTCACCAAAGGAAGATCTCACAAATCAACCAGAATTATTAAGAAGATAAAATATTCCAGGGTGATCTAAGGTTTCTTAGGCTTCTAAGCTTTAAGTCACTACAAAGACCGAGTGAAGACCAATCCAAGCATGCAAAAACTTCTAGAAATTCATCTAAAACACAACACCAATGGAACTTACTTACGAGAGACTTTTGACAGGATATATGCAGATCTGGGCAGAAACTAAAAGTAATAAAAGGAACCTAAACTTAATTGGATGAACATATTTTAGGCTTTTCAAAAATTTTGATAGGGTCCGCAGGCCTCCGGTAAAACCAGGTGCGGTACCGCTCTGTGCAGTAAAGTAACAGTGCGGAGAGGTCCACACTGTAACTCAAATAGAACGTGAGGTCCTCGTAAAAATTTCTAAAAAAGAAAAACCAATCCAGGACCTAAAACCTACCCAATCCCACACACATCAAGCAAAAACCAGAAACCAAAAATCAAGTTTCTCAAATCAAAGACAAAGGAAAATTTAAATAATCAAATCCCATTCCCTAGCGGAGTCACCAATTTGTTGGCCGGATAAATCATTCTTGCGGACAAGACCGATCTCCCTAGTATCAACTGATATCTAGCAACAAGCAGGACAAGCAAACATACTTTTCTCTAAACATATTTCGATTCATTAATAAAAACTAAGAGGTGTTTTAGACCCTACCTTAAGTCCAATGCTAGTTTGTGGCAGCCATGCTCCAATAGCTTCAAAGAGTTTCCTTTTAATAACCTGCAATCACAAACAAGCACACATCAAATAACAACTGCATAGCTCATATAATAAATCATGTTCATCATAGTGATCAAGGAATCTATGAAATAAACCATAAGACACAACTTATTGAGAAAAATAAACTTGATTATATTAACTTTGAAATAGAAGAACTTTACAACCTTGGTGCCTTGATGTTGTACAAGCTCTTCCCAGGGTCCAAACAGAAATCTCCTCTACTTTGACAAGCCTCAATCTCCTCCAAATGAGGTCAAAAGGTATGTAATATCTCCTCTCAAAAGCTCAATTAGGAAGACTAAGTTCCAGTAGCATTTACCCTAAAAAATATTAAGCTTTCAACCTCCCAAGTGACCAGCCCAATGCTTCATTTTATAGTGCAATGGAAGGAGGTTGCAGGTCCACCATTGAAGGGATAGAGTCCTCCTTCAAAGGGATAAGCTCCTCACATCAAGGGGTTAGCTCCTTAAGGAATGGGATGCATGAACCCTCAAGGAGCGAACTTGCCAGCTCAAGGTTCCCTCTAGAAGCTTCCAGAAATGACTCAAAGTGAGTTTTTAAGAATGTATTTGTGCCTTTTTGACTTTTACAGGGGTTTGCACTCATAACACAAAGACAGAGCGGTCAGGTGCGTAGGGGACATGACCAATGGGTGCGGTACCACAGGTAATGCTAAAAGAAAGTGCGAAACCAGAGTTTTAGAGATTTTTTAGGACTTTCTCTTATTTTGAAAGCTTGATATGAAGAACTGAGGTTTAAGACTTGCAAAGGAGGTAAGTATGAGTGGTGATAGACTCATATTGATTGCAAAATGTCAAAGTGACAATTTTGTGCAACAATGTATCATGTTTATAGGGTGGCAGACTTGGCTTCGTATGGATAAAGGTTTACAACCTTTAGGGGCCTCCCTTTATATACTCAACGGTACGGGGAGAACAAGTCTGTGCTAGCACTATCTAATGCAAAAGCGAATGACATATGCTAAGTTTTAAAGACGCCAAAACAAGTCTCTAGCCTAGACCACTAAGTATGAATGTTAATGTTTCAAATGCTCCTTAGGTTAATTGATATATTTTAAAGTTTATCTTCAATTATGTTTCAGTTTTGGGCTCAAAACGATGTCACCTGAACACCTATGATGTAACTATATGAGAAAAGGAAAACTTTTGTTTCAATGAAATGTAGACTAATAAAGGGAAGAAATTTCAATAAATAATGCATCAAACAAAATGCGTCATGCAAAATTCCTTCCACTAAATTTCACTTTCGTTTTCCAAATGCAAAATGTGAAAATGAAATCCAATCTTTCATTTCACTAAATGCAATGCCGAAAGTAAAAAGGATTGTCACTTTTCACCATCCGAAATGCAAAGTTTCGAAAGAAAAATGATTTTGACTTTACTGTTGGGTGTGGAGCATGATTGTTCAGAGGTCTTTGTTTCGGTCGGATGTATACCCGAGAAATTTTGTACACCCCTCCACGCAGGGTGGTGTGGGGGGGACTTGTCCCCCCCCGCGGGGGTTTGGGGGGGCTGTGTAGGAATTTATAGGGTAAGTTCCTCAGACAGAACACCAAAGTACACCGATCACAAATAGATCCCAGATCAATACACCAATATTTTTGACGTGGTTAAAACCCTCAAAGAGGGAAACAGTCCACGGCCTGAGCCAACATGGCCACTTTAGGCAATTTATTAATAAAAGAATGAAAAATTACATAAGCTTCTCTCATGAATAGTTAACCTACAAATGATCCTCCATGCTCTTTAAATAGAGATCATGGACCAATCGGGTGTTAAGCCATGGATCAAGTGTCGGTAATACCGAGGAGAGAATGAACCGTCGGATCACTACATATCGTGACCGTCGGATTGTAAGTTACAAAATGTACAACGGTAAAGAAACACACTTTACCTAACTCTATACCTAACTCTATACTAGACCAAGTTGAACTTAACTATTTCCTATGTGTCGGAATATTCTAACATCCCCCCTTAAGAACAACTTGGGATAGGATTGAAGGATTTACAAATATGACACAATAGGAGAAGGAAGGAGGCACTAGAGCCTATCCCCCCTTAGTGACAACTTCCTGAACTCCAACCATAATCGAAGTTTAGTAAACTTCGCCTCTATGAGAGCCTTTGTAAAGATGTCTGCAACTTGATCATCTATTGAACAATATTGCACTTCAAGAACATGGTCATGAATGAGCTTTCGGATGAAGTGTGTGTGCAGTTCAATGTGTTTGATGCGCTGATGTTGGACTGGATCTTTGCATAGTGAATGCACTTTATTATCACACCCAAGTGTAGTCGATGCTGCTGCTGAAGCCAAAACTCTGATAGGATCTAAGAA